>JAOWBW010000975.1:0-89916 GCA_026119855.1 Campanula takesimana | reverse complement strand
CCGCAAGGATGATTTGTGGCAAGACCATCTTGATCTCGAGAGGAAAATTCACATGGAAGAAGTGTCCGAACTTAAGGCTCGTTTACAAGAGCTCACCGACAGCAAGGCAAAGGTCCACGGTAAAGCACGTCCAAGTGGCTCACCCTCAAAAGTCACAAGGTGCCACCAACGACCGTGTCTATACCCCTCTTAATAATGGCATGACCATCACTGAAGCCTACGAAGCTCTCAAAACCAAGGCACAAGTTTATCCTCTCCAAGGGTACAAGCAACCACAACCGTTACGTCGCAACCATGCCCACCACAAGTGGTGTGACTATCACCAATGCAGCGGTCATCTCACCGAGGATTGCTTCTCCCTCCGCGACATCATCCAAGATTCGATTGACAATGGTGAATTTACTGTGGGTGAAGAACAACAGTCAGAGAGTGAGAACATGCAAGAACTCATCAAGGAAGGTGATCAGATTTGAAATGGGGCCTCAACAAGAGATCATGCCGTAAGGAAGGCTACAACGACAATGGGGACTACAGCAACATCTCCGTTTCTCTTTCTCTACCTATAAATAGGATATAAAAAAAAAAAAAAAGAGTCAAATGTCCTCTTAAGTGTGCATTAAAGTTTTCTTTCGTCCCACTTGTGTGAAAGTTCGAGTCAATTATCAAATTAAAGTTGTTCTTACACTCTTCCAAGTTGTTCAATTTAATTCTTGGCAAAATGATGAAAAAATGTCTAAACACGTTTTAGAACGAAGGCCATCACTTGAATGCCTAGGGGCTAAACATCGACGACGGCATCAACAACGAAGACATCAACAATGACGAAATCAAGACAAAGAATGGTGGAGCAACAATCATGAAGCAAAGTTTTCAAAAGGGGATAAAAAAAAAAGGCTCGCTAGGTTGAAATCCTGAAATCAACCTAGGCAAAAGTTAGAGCAAAAAAAAAAATCCACTTCATTCAAGAAGTTCACAACAACAATATCATTCCACCAAACGATGGACGAGAAACATCGACAACAATCACGACGAAGCAACAATTCATCACGGCGAATGGAGAATCCACAAGAACTACGGTGACCTGAGCCTCTTCACTGGAGGAACGTAGGAAAACTTCGGGTCGGTCTCACGCAAGAAGAAATATGTTTAGCCCTAGCGCGTTATGGTGATCGGCCTTCATCTCAACTTGTCAAGACATCTTTGTACGATTCATTTGCCAATGAATTAATCACCTCAAGATTGAACAACTTTCCTAGATTTGGAATCACTTTCCGTTCCTTGTCGAGTCTAGGGCTTCTATTCTTTCTACATACTCCAATTTCTTGCAATCAAATTGGGCTTTCCTTCTCTTCTCTCTTAATGACTTACTTGCCTTCGTGAGTCATTCAACAAATATATACAAAGTCAATACTAGGGACACTTCCCTAGTCAAGTCAATGTCACTCATCTTTAGTGACAAGAGGTCTTCACCGCAAAATCACATGTCTTATCTCCTCAGCCAGAGTCAATGCACACTTCCTTATTAATTGAGTAAAAAAAAAAAAAGACGCAAAGAGATGCCCGCTAGATTTAAAACCCGAAAGGGCCATCTAGGCAAAAAACAGGGTGCGTCATAAAAAAATGAGAGAGTGAGAGATAGAAGGGAAAGAGAATGGAGATCTCCGCCTTTAAGGAAGACAACTGCACAAGTTCTACATTGGGTCTCCTCAGCAAGTCAATTCCCCACCGAGTCTGTCACGACCCGAAATCTAGGCTCTATTTTATTAGTAATAAGTGATTATTATTTAATTATTTGCTTATTTATTTATTTAAATTATTATTTATTTAAATATTTATGTGTGCAATTTATGTGTTATAATATTTATGCCTAGCATTTTTATTCGAGTTATTGGGCTAGTGTGGAAGTGTTGAGTCTTAGTTGTTAGAAGGGAGTGTAGTGTTTGTGTGTAGTGTAGTGGAGGGGGCCTAAGTGTAAAACTTTTAAATTATTTCCCTACTCCCTCCCTACTCCTCCCCTTCTCCCTCATACACTCCACCCCCCATTCCCATTCCCAGCAAACTCACCTTCTCTCTCCAAGTATTGGTAAGTTTTTCTTCCTCTTCTTCTCTCTTCATTTTCTCCTTCTTCCTCTCATTATCATTCATTTCTTAAAACTTGAACATTGTTTAGATCGTCGTTAGAATCGCGTAGAATCAAAAAGAATCGAAATCCATCGACTTTAAGAATTTGCAAGTAAGTTACTTTTCCCCCATTTTAATGCTAAAATGTTCATATCACGTTTAGATAATGTTTGATGTGTTTATTTCCGCTGCTATCTGTTATATGATAATTGCTATGTGCTATGTGATAATTATTATTGTCTATTGCTTATTGCATCATAGCATGTCATGTAGTTGCATTAGTAACTTATTGAGATTTATCTCACCCCCTTTTCTTTTATCTTTGTTTTTCCTTAACCCCCCCCAGGTGCTAAGGATTAGTCTCTCTGATCACGAGAAAGAGGACGTCGAGTGTGGATCCATTCTTTTGGGGAAGGTTGATATAGGTTGGTTTACATTATGTAAATGTGTAACCATTTTGGGATAGTTGTACCAAACAATGACGTCATTAAGTTTTGTGTATTTGTATTTTGTTGTGCATAAGCTTGTAGAAGTTTATGATAGTTGTAATTGGTTTTTATTAAACTTGGTTTTGTAAAACTTTGGATTATCACCTTTTGGTATTAAATGGAATTTTTAACTTTAGTATTTCTGAGTTTTAGTCTTAGAGTCGACGTCCAGATCGCGGTCTCGGGCCCGCGGGGTCCGGGGTCGCGACAGAGTCAACTTTGGGATTGCAAAAGGCTCGACAAGATATGGCACCATCAAAGGTTGTCTTGGGTTATTGGCATCATTCTCCAACAGTGTGCATTTTTGGGTTCATGAAAAGAAGGCCCCTGGTAACCAAGACCCATCCGAGAACGAGCCCATCATAAAAAGGCACGAGGTTGCACAAATAATCCCTAGCTAGTCAATTGGCTTGGGCAGCAAATAGCAACAACATGTGTCTCAGTTTTCAAAGCTTCTTCAAGTATGTGCTTCTAAAGTACGCCGAAAGGCTCCAGAGAAATGGAGTAGCTCTTGCCATGTTCTCTCATGTTTGTTCCCTTGCACGATGATTAGTCACTCTTACTTTGCTCAACAAATGGTGACGCCCTAGGGGCTATGTGACTCAAGAACAAGGGCTTCTTTTGATTCATTTGACAATCAATAAGCCCTAGGGGATATGCTCGAGAAAGATGTGTGAGACTATCCTCAAAGTCTCTCAAAAAGGATGTCAAAAAATCCCTCTTGTCATGTGTGCCCGTACTCATTCCCCCGATCAAGGATGGACCTTTCTCGCAATCAATGATGGCACTCTAGGGGCTATGGTCAAGTCTTAAAGGCTCCCTCGGCAAGAAGCAATTCACTTCAATGTCCCCAGCAACATTTGAAGCTTTATACCGAAAGGTCTCAAGGGCTTCGTGTCACGACCCGAAAACTAGGCTCTATTTTATTGGTAATAAGTAATTATTATTTATTTATTTATTTGCTTATTTATTTATCTAAATTATTATTTATTTAAATATTTATGTGTGCATTTTATGTTCATCATAATTATGCTTAGCATTTTATTTGAGTCATTCGGGTTAGTGTAATATTGTTGGGTCTTAAAAGTTAGTAGGGAGTGTATGTATTTGTGTGTAGTGTAGAGGAGGGTCCTGAGTGTAAGTTTTGGAAATAATTCCCCTACTCCCTCTCTTCTCCCTCACCTCCCTATTCTTTCACCCTCACTCTTTCATTTCTCTCTCTCCCAGCTTTCTCCCTCTCCATTTGTCAAGAAAAGGGTAAGTTTTCTTTCTCTCTTCTCTCTTCATTTTCTTCATCTTCCTCCCATTATCTCTCATTTCTCATAACTTGAATCTTGTTTAGATCGTCGATAGGATCGCGTAGAGTCAAAAATATTTGAAATCCATCAACTTTGAGAAAATCCGGGTAAGTTGCTTTTCCCTCATTAATATGCTAAATTGTTCATATCATGCTTATATAATGCTTTAGTTGTTATATTTGAAGTTTGATTGAGTTTGGAATTTATTTGGATTTTTGGTTAAAAATGGTGATTATATGAAGGTTGGGATTTAAACCTTGATTTGGGTTTCTAGATGTGTTATTTTGGTCCTATTCAAGTTTATAAGTTGTTTTGGTTCATTGTTATGCTCATGGGAAGTCTTGATTTTGAGTATTTGAGAAATGGTAAGAATTTTGGGTTGTTTGGGTGCCATTTTCGGGTATGTATGAACCCAGGAAGAAATCTGGGCATTGTTATTCTGGCACGGTCGTGCCCCTTTATTTGGCACGGTCGTGCCAATATTCACTTGCCTCTCGTCATGTTTGGCACGGTCGTGCCACTTTCTTAGGCACGGTCGTGCCAAGCTGGGACTCTGATATATTCTTCCCTTTTCTTCTAAAACTGTTTCCCCCATAACTTTCTCATCCGGACTCCGTTTTAGGCGTGTAAACTATCGTTTCGAAGCTCTCTACGAGTACTACAAGATGGTATAGGTTGTTCAGTTAAGTTATAAGTTTTATACTTCGGGATTTTATTGGGTGTTTGAGGTTAAGATGAGTTGTATCGATCCATTGTGAGCAAGTTTTGTAAATCCAATTGAGTGACTTTATTGAGTTGTTATGATCATTTTGGGATATAAGCGAGGACTTCATACTTTGATACCCTTTAATTGAAAGTTATTTTACTGATCGGATTGATTTTAGAATAAGACTTGGTCTAGGTTTTAGGTGATATCCTATAGTACCCAGAGGGTTGTTTTGGAACACTAAAGTGTAGGGTTTAGTCCAGTCGTGATCATGTTCTAATAAGGGTAACCTTTTGGATTCGCTTGGGTACTTACGGTTTGATTAACCTTAAGATGCATTCATTCGGATTTCTTATTTGGAATTCCAGGTGTGATGAGATGGTTGAGTCCATAGTCCTAGCATATCTTTTGAGTAAATGTTTATGGACATTTCGGTAATAGTCATTGTGCCATTGGTGAGTGACCGTTTGGGTTGTGCTCTTTATGATTAACTCGTGGGTATCATCTTTAGGATGTGTTTGGTATGGGTCCTTGTCTTAGAATCATCTTGTTTTAATGATCAATGTTGTTGTGCTCTTTATGAGAAATCCCGTTTATCATTGTTGTGCTTTTATGAGAAACTTCTTGTGTTCGTTGTTGTTGAACTCTTCATGAGTAATCGTTTGCATATTTATGGTGATTAATTGGTGTGGTTCCCTACTTTGGAACCTTAAGTTGTTTGTTCATGCTAATATATTATTTCTTAGCATTTAATTGGAAGCCCAGCTGGCATATTTGTTGCATCGGGCGATGGGAAGGATTATAATGGCAAAGCCAAGTCCATTATAATGTTGACCATTGTTTTGCCCTTACTATACCCCCTTTTCCAGATTGGCCTTGGAAGGGTTAAGTTAGATTCCTTTGTGAATGTATCTAGCTATCGGGCATGACTTTGTGTCATGGTCCTTGTCCTTTGTGACACTTTTATGGTTATTGGTTCTGGTACCGGGGTTTTCTCTTCGGCTTTCATGCTATTATGAAGATGTTGATTGGTTGATCATTGAAGCTGCGCAGCGATCCTTTATTTGGATGTTCCGGTTTGGAAAACCTTGGCTATATCCTTTGTTATGTGTTTATTTCCGCTGCTATCTGATATATGATAATTGCTATGTGCTATGTGCTATGTGATATTTATTATTGTTTATTGCTTATTGCATATTAGCATGTCATGTAGTTGCATTAGTAACTTACTGAGATTTATTCTCACCCCGTTTCTTGTTTCAAATTGTTTTCCTTAACCCCCCCCCAGGAGGAAAAGGATTAGGATTCGCGGATCGAGGAGGACGTCGAGAGGATTGAGATTTTAGGCAGGTTGTTTGATCGGTTTGCATTATTTAAATGTATAACCTTTTGGGGATAGTTTTACCAACAATGACGTCATTAAGATTTGTAATCTTTTGTATTTTGGGGGTGAGCTTGCGAAGCTTATTCTAGTAGTTTGTTGTTGTTGTTAAGCTGGGATTTCTAAAACTTTGTTTTAAACATTTTGGGTATAAAAATGGAATTTTTATCTTCATTATTTTGGTGTATTGTTGTAAGTCGACGTCCAGCTCGCGAGTTCTGGGCCCGCGGGGTCGGGGTCGCGACAGTTGGTATCAGAGCTATGGTTTAGCTCTATGTATAAGTATAGGTAGACTAGAATGACCTAGGAGGGTAGATGGGTTTGGAGTGAGTAACGATGAGTATTTTATGCAGGTATTTGTTTGTGATGGCTAGAAGAAGAGCTGGTGAAGGCATCAGTGGGACTCAGAATCAGAATGGTCTACGGGAAGAAAACCGTGTAATGTTTCAGGACAGGTTTGAAGCGGTCGTGAAAGCAATTCATGACCAAGGGCTGAGAGAGGAATATGTAGCACCTCCGCGATATGGGTTGGAGCAGTTCTTGAAGTTGAAACCAAGTGAGTACGACGGTGAGCCTGATGTGAAGAAGGCCGAGCTATGGATAGAATCAATGGAGAAAATCTACGAGTTCTTTGGTTGCACTGATGAGGATAGGGTTCTGTTTTCAGCTTATAAGCTCGTGGGGGCTGCGGAACATTGGTGGAAGGCACTGAAGACCAGTTGGGATGCGACTCTTGTACCATATCCTTGGGAGTGGTTCGTGAGGAAATTCAAGGATCATTTTATCTCTCTAGTGAATCAAAACCGGAAAGAGATCGAGTTCCTCAGCTTGGAGCAAGGCATGATGTCAGTAGCACAGTACTCAGCTAAGTTCACAGAATTAGTCAGGTGTTGTGAATACCTTGTGCGGACCGAGGAGCAGAAAGCAATGAGATTAATCAGGGGTTTGAAGACATCCATCCGGACTCAGTTTATAGCACAGCGGATTCAGACTTATCAGGATGCGGTGGATCGAGCCTACTTGATTGAACAGGATATTGGGGAACACAAAAGGAGGACTGAGATGATTAACCCGGGTAAGCAAGGAGGGCAGAGTAAGTCACAACAGCAACATTCGGATAACAGAGGTAATTCTGGAGTGCAAACTCGATTCAGAAGGCAACTTCAAGGGCAACCAACAGTAGGAAATCAAGGTTCTAATAAGGGGACACGAAATGGGAAAGTCTGCAGCTACTGTCAGAGGAAAGGACACTCAGAAGACAAGTGTTGGAAGAAGCAAGGAAAATGTGTGAAGTGTGGTCAGTTGGGACACTTCGTTAAAGATTGTCCGAGGTTTAGAGTTCAGTCATCGGGGACAGGAACTGGAATACCACAAGGTCAGAAGAAGGATGCTTCGGGGAAGCCCAAGGTTTCGGGTAGAGTATTTGCAATCAATCAGCACTCAGCGGGTGACTCATAAGTCTAGAAGGTATTGATTTTGTGTCGAGAGAGCGAGCGCGTGCATTTTAGGGTCATCTCATTCTCATGTTTATGTGCATTTAGTTGCATTTATTTCTCTTGAGTCTTTGACTTATGTGTTGTAGGTGTCTACTCCTATGGAGGAGTTTAGGGTATCTGATGAAGTCTTATGTGCTTATGATGTGCTTAAGTATGGTTATGTCTTACCTTCTAAATTGGTCATATTGCTATCATAAGATTTTTGATGTCATTTTGAGAAAGGAAATGTTATGCTTTAGTCGCTTGTTGTAGGGGGATTGTTATATCCTCCATTCCTAATTTCTTAAAAACTGTTTGGGACCGTTCCTTTGGGTAGAGTTATACTATCTTTTCTTAATTGAAATCCGAGTATTTAGTTTCGGTCGATTTGTTGGGTGTATTTATCATTCGTAAGATTTTCGTTTTCTTCCGAATAGTACCTAGTATTTGGGGAGAACCTTGGGTTAAATTGAGTTGTTATAGTACAAGGTTGTAATGCTAATATTTAGATCAATATCCATATTGTATCGGTTGGGTTATAGGAGTTGAGGATTCAATGAGGATCTTTTGAGGAAAATTTTAGTCACTTTTAGTACATCTCCGTGAATGCATCGGAATGGATTAGTATGGAGAGGTGTATGATTTGTTATGGATGATGAGTTTGTTGTAGGAGTTATGATCATTAATGGTGGTAAGCGTGTTAAGTTAGAAAGGACTAAGTACATTTTGGGAGAGTAATAATTTCCCAATCTATGTTAAAGGCATTTCGAAATTTTGGGTAGATAGTGGTTCTATGGTTCTAAATCCCTTCTTGGTGGCGTTTCCCGAATTGGATCAAGGGTATGTGAAGGAAGTTGATTATCAATACTTGGGCATAATTAAGGAATATCATGAATTGGTCTTGGGTCAGTTGGAACGTTACTAGCTAATTGGGTTATTACGATGGTAGTACTATTGAGCCTAAGTATCATTAGGTTAATAAATGTATGCGTGAAAGATTAACGTGGCTTAGCTATTGAGGATTTGAGATTTGGTGACTTCCTTGGATATATGAGCACAGATTAATAACTAAAAAGGGAGTTAGAGGAAATACCGTGAAGCTAAAATTTAGATCATTTTCGGACCACTGAGTATTCGTAATTATTTTAGGCTTTCAAGGATTGGAGTGTTATGACGATGACATTATGGCGTAAATTTAAGTGAACATTTTGTATTAAAATTTTGGGTTTACATTACACCTTTAGTTTAAAGTGCTACCTAGAGCGAGAGCACTATAATGGGAATCCTTAGAGATATAGCCTTTGATGAATATTGTGGAAATAGAAATTTCTTTAGCCTTTTTATATTTTAAAAGCTAATTTAGCTCGAGATGGTAATGTTTTGAATTTCTGGGGAATAATACTAAGTATGCGATTTACAAATAGTTAAGGTTATGAATAAGGCGAGCTTGAGGTACCTCGAGAATTATGTGTGGAATTAATTTGGATTCTTCGATGATTGAGTACGGATTTCGATTAGTAATGAAGATAATGATGGAATGATTCGGTTCGAGAGGTGGTGTTATCGTAAGCATTATTAAAGGATACCTTTTAGTGGATTAGATTGGATAATTGAGGAATACGAGGAATGGCGGAACTATCGTATCCGTAGCTATTCGGTCTTTAGGGTAAGTCTCGTTAAAATTCGGGTCGAATTTTCTTTAAGGGGGAGTGAATGTCACGACCCGAAAACTAGGCTCTATTTTATTGGTAATAAGTAATTATTATTTATTTATTTATTTGCTTATTTATTTATCTAAATTATTATTTATTTAAATATTTATGTGTGCATTTTATGTTCATCATAATTATGCTTAGCATTTTATTTGAGTCATTCGGGTTAGTGTAATATTGTTGGGTCTTAATAGTTAGTAGGGAGTGTAAGTATTTGTGTGTAGTGTAGAGGAGGGGCCTGAGTGTAAGTTTTGGAAATAATTCCCCTACTCCCAACTCTTCTCCCTCACCTCCCTACTCTTTCACCCTCACTCTTTCATTTCTCTCTCTCCCAGCTTTCTCCCTCTCCATTTGTCAAGAAAAGGGTAAGTTTTCTTTCTCTCTTCTCTCTTCATTTTCTTCATCTTCCTCCCATTATCTCTCATTTCTCATAACTTGAATCTTGTTTAGATCGTCGATAGGATCGCGTAGAGTCAAAAATATTTGAAATCCGTCAACTTTGAGAAAATCCGGGTAAGTTGATTTTCCCCCATTAATATGCTAAATTGTTCATATCATGCTTATATAATGCTTTAGTTGTTATATTTGAAGTTTGATTGAGTTTGGAATTTATTTGGATTTTTGGTTAAAAATGGTGATTATATGAAGGTTGGGATTTAAACCTTGATTTGGGTTTCTAGATGTGTTATTTTGGTCCTATTCAAGTTTATAAGTTGTTTTGGTTCATTGTTATGCTTATGGGAAGTCTTGATTTTGAGTATTTGAGAAATGGTAAGAATTTTGGGTTGTTTGGGTGCCATTTTCGGGTATGTATGAACCCAGGAAGAAATATGGGCATTGTTCTTCTGGCACGGTCGTGCCCCTTTATTTGGCACGGTCGTGCCAATATTCACTTGCCTCTCGTCATGTTTGGCACGGTCGTGCCACTTTCTTAGGCACGGTCGTGCCAAGGACTCTGATATATTCTTCCATTTTCTTCTAAAACTGTTTCCCCCATAACTTTCTCATCCGTACTCCGTTTTAGGCGTGTAAACTATCGTTTCGAAGCTCTCTACGAGTACTACAAGATGATATAGGTTGTTTAATTAAGTTATAAGTTTTATACTTCGGGATTTTATTGGGTGTTTGAGGTTAAGAGGAGTTGTATCGATCCATTGTGAGCAAGTTTTGTAAATCCAATTGAGTGACTTTATTGAGTTGTTATGATCATTTTGGGATATAAGCGAGGACTTCATACTTTGAGACCCTTTAATTGAAAGTTATTTTACTGATCGGATTGATTTTAGAATAAGACTTGGTCTAGGTTGTAGGTGATATCCTATAGTACCTAGAGGGTTGTTTTGGAACACTAAAGTGTAGGGTTTAGTCCAGTCGTGATCATGTTCTAATAAGGGTAACCTTTTGGATTCGCTTGGGTACTTACGGTTTGATTAACCTTAAGATGTATTCATTCGGATTTTTTATTTGGAATTCCAGGTGTGATGAGATGGTTGAGTCCATAGTCCTAGCATATCTTTTGAGTAAATGTTTATGGACATTTCGGTAATAGTCATTGTGCCATTGGTGAGTGACCGTTTGGGTTGTGCTCTTTATGATTAACTCGTGGGTATCATCTTTAGGATGTGTTTGGTATGGGTCCTTGTCTTAGAATCATCTTGTTTTAATGATCAATGTTGTTGTGCTCTTTATGAGAAATCCCGTTTATCGTTGTTGTGCTTTTATGAGAAACTTCTTGTGTTCGTTGTTGTTGAACTCTTCATGAGTAATCGTTTGCATCTTTATGGTGATTAATTGGTGTGGTTCCCTACTTTGGAACCTTAAGTTGTTTGTTCATGCTAATATATTATTTCTTAGCATTTAATTGGAAGCCCAGCTGGCATATTTGTTGCATCGGGCGATGGGAAGGATTATAATGGCAAAGCCAAGTCCATTATAATGTTGACCATTGTTTTGCCCTTACTATACCCCCTTTTCCAGATTGGCCTTGGAAGGGTTAAGTTAGCTTCCTTTGTGAATGTATCTAGCTATCGGGCATGACTTTGTGTCATGGTCCTTGTCCTTTGTGACACTTTTATGGTTATTGGTTCCGGTACCGGGGTTTTCTCTTCGGCTTTCATGCTATTATGAAGATGTTGATTGGTTGATCATTGAAGCTGCGCAGCGATCCTTTATTTGGATGTTCCGGTTTGGAAAACCTTGGCTATTTCCTTTGTTATGTGTTTATTTCCGCTGCTATCTGATATATGATAATTGCTATGTGCTATGTGATATTTATTATTGTTTATTGCTTATTGCATATTAGCATGTCATGTAGTTGCATTAGTAACTTACTAAGATTTATTCTCACCCCGTTTCTTGTTTCAAATTGTTTTCCTTAACCCCCCCCCCCCAGGAGGAAAAGGATTAGGATTCGCGGATCGAGGAGGACGTCGAGAGGATTGAGATTTTGGGCAGGCTGTTTGATCGGTTTGCATTATTTAAATGTATAACCTTTTGGGGATAGTTTTACCAACAATGACGTCATTAAGATTTGTAATCTTTTGTATTTTGGGGATAGCTTGCGAAGCTTATTCTAGTAGTTTGTTGTTGTTGTTAAGCTGGGATTTCTAAAACTTTGTTTTAAACATTTTGGGTATAAAAATGGAATTTTTATCTTCATTATTTTGGTGTATTGTTGTAAGTCGACGTCCAGCTCGCGAGTTCCGGGCCCGCGGGGTCGGGGTCGCGACACTTCGCATCTACAATATTTTGGGCTACGGCATTACAATGATACAAGAAAAGGGCAATATTGGGGCTTTGCAATAAACAAGCTTTTGGGAAGTGGTACCCGAGCAATGCAATTTGGGAGTAGTCTTATGGCTCCATGAAAGGGATCAAGCTTCAATGGTCCCTCAACACTTCCAGTCAAAAGGCCTCTTGGTTTTAAATGAAGGCTCCGATGATATGAATGAATTTGATGATTCTTGTTAGAACTCACAATGAGATTCTGAAGGAAGTCTTAGAGAAAAGGAAAAAGATTCAATATGCTAGACTCACCCGGCTGAGTTATAGCGGGCAATGCCAATATGTTAACTCTATAAGTAGAGTTACGGCCAATCCCAATGTTTCTGCAAGTACTGCACGCCCTTCTCCAAGATCAAAAGCACAGGCTGCATCCGAAGATCCGCCGTCGGCTCAACTCAAGAAGACTCAAGCAAACATACCGTTTGAGACTTTATCACACAAAGACCTTATCATCTGCAACAACATCACCATCTCCCACGAGACGTCTCCCGAAGACCGTACTACACTTCCAACATGGGCCTTCCGCCATTTGGGTATCAACCACAAAAAAGGCCATCCACCTCCAAGCAAGAGAAAGAGGAAGATCACTTTCATGAGTTCTACCCAATGGTGCATCTTCTCTCAATACAATGCCAAGATAAGTTGGAGCTTCACACCGAAATTTCCTCACATCCCGCCATCTACAAACTTGATAAGCCCATGACATTTAGGGCTTAACAATCTCTCAAAGCTTGGTATCAATGATCTTCCCTTGGGGCTTGCCCACGTCGACAACAAAAGACAGTTTATTTGAATGGGCTAAGAGTTGATTCATCTTGGGGCTTCATAAGCCACTCAAAGTTCAGCATTCGAGGGGCTTTACAATCAGCAACCCCTTGGCATCTCGGCATCAATAGTCCCTTTTGAAGCCCCCATAATCAACAAATCATTTGGGGCTAGACATCAATTTCGTTGGACACCGCGGCAACAATGACATAATTCAACAAGGCAATCCGGACATCGATTGAATACGACTTGATCTTGGGTTGGCTTTACAAACGCACAATGGTTAAAATGGTTCACCCACGAACTAAAAAAAAAAAAAAAAAAATTCTTTTTCCCACATGTGTGCATATTCTTTCCCTTCTAAAAAAAAAAAAAAATTCTTTTTCTTTTTCTCCTTCTATGTGCAAAAGTATGTGCTTTACTTTGCTTTGCTCCTAGCTTCTCCTCCAGCATTCTCCATCATCCTTGAACTACGCTGGTCTGATTCCTTCCAAGGGATACGTAGGCAGCCTTTTGGCACGACCAACCCATCATCCGGAATACTGTCCCACCGACACTCCATCAAAAACGAATTCATCATCAAAGGCAGCGACACTCTCCACCAAATCATCTACAACAACATCACAAATCCATCCAACGGCAATGTTAAGTGAAGGTATGGACATCATTCATCTCTCTCAAGCAAATCTCTGCTTTCAGAAATCACACCGCACACAAAATCACTTTCTCCATTCTTACAAAAACTCTCTCTCATGCAAAACTGCTTTCAAATCACGTTGCACCACGAGAACTATTTCTCTCTTCATTTCACACTTCATGCATCTTATCGCACAAACACATATACCTGCTAAGCACACACATAATAGGTACCACCACAAGGTCAACAGCATCTGCAACTCAAGGCACTTCATCCCCAGCAGAAAGTGATCCGCCGTCAACTACGCTTGCATCCCACAGAGTCAAACAATTACAGTTCAATGACAACAACTCTGTCCATACTGAGCCGCAAAATCACCACCTTTCCATCAAGCAACACAACAATATCACATATAGGCAGACAGAGCCTCGGTTCCCGCCGCCATCCGCAAATGGATCCAGCATCAGCAAACGGATCCCGCATCAGCAAACGGATCCCGCATTCAGCAAACGGATCCCGCATCAGCAAACGGATCCCGCATCCAGCAAACGGATCCCGCAATCAGCAAACGGATCCCGCATCAGCAAACGGATCCCGCAATTAGCAAATGGATCCCGCACCAGCAAACGGATCCCGCTTCAGCAAACGGATCCCGCATTCAGTAAATGGATCCCGCCTCAGCAAACGGATCCCGCATTCAGCAAACGGATCCCGCATCAGCAAACGGATCCCGCTTCAGCAAACGGATCCCGCATCAGCAAACGGATCCCGCTTCAGCAAACGGATCCCGCTTCAGCAAAACGGATCCCACCATATCCTTTCTATATCAATAAAGCCGCTCACACAGGGAGCGCACCCCTGTCCTTCACAAATTTCAAATTCATGTTTTATCGAGTCTTTGTTTTCTCTTGTCGATGTCCTCGGCGGTTGTCTTTCTTTCGTCGACGCGTTTTGCTTTGCAATCCACGTCGCGAGGGGCTCTGTAGACACCCCGCTTTGGACCTCTCACCCCGATTGCATACATAGTATTTTTATTTAACTTGTTTTTGTTAATTTCTTTTACTTCCGTTAAGTTCCTAACTAATTCCGTTAGTTTTGGACTAAACTGCATAACAGAGTTAACTTTTAGAGTCATTCTGTCATTCTGTTATTTTCACCCGCGGGCGCCTCCCGTAATGGTCATGGGGCGCGCATGCTTTTTTTGGTCCAATATGCCGGACTCGCGCGCTTCCCACTTTGACTGTTACGGATTGCAGCCTTTTTCCTCTATTTTTAGAATCAAAAACATCTTTTTATCACATGTCTTAATCTAGCATTAACCCCTTTTTATTTTGTAACCTTCCAATCCCATATTATTAGCTTTTTCCCAAAAAACTAAATATTTCTTTTATTTATTATTTGATTTTCTTTTATTTATTTTATTTCTCTTTATTTTTCTATTGGTTGAAAGACCACATTTTCCTTTCTTTTCTACCTATTTAAACCCCTCATTTTTACCTTAGAAAGGGACCTTGAACTTGAACTTTATCCCTACACAAACTCTACACCATTCTCCCTACACAAATTTCCCCAACAAGAGTTCTAGCAACTAAACTCTTCACAAATTTCTACACAACAATTCTCTACAACAACTCCAAGTCAAAGTTTGAAGTCCTCTTTTCTAAAGGTACACTTCTTCTTCTTATATTTTATTTATGTATTTTTAGATGTATGCAATCCCCACTAAATGGGACATGACCAAATGACCACTTTATTACATTAAAGTTGGTCAAGGTCATCTCCCTACATTTCAATCTTTACTTTAATTTCCTATCCATTTCTTAATGTAATTGTTTAGTATAATTGTTACATGTAATCTTTAGCATAAATTAATAAATAAAACAATTCTCTTTTATTTCTCTTTTATTTTCCCCTTTCTTTTCACTTTGATTGTTAGCGCTTTTTATTGAAGGACATTTAACATTAGAACACCAAAAGTAGCAAGATCCGCGTAAGCGGGGCGGAGTGGGTGTTTAAGTACTTCCCACTCCGTCACGTAACCCCCGAACCCCTCATCTCAAGAATCTTTGGTTTCGTAATCAATAAAAAAAGGCTATTTTCTTAGATTTTCTCGCGTTCCTCTAAAACATGGGTGGTGACTCTTAAAATCAATTAGACATCCTAGGTAATTCACCGCTCTAGCCAAGCCGTGGTTCCCCGGGGTATCTACAGTCATGTTTGTCTTAGAATTATAAATCCATTCGAACTATGGTGACCTGAGCCTCTCATCGCGTGGGACCCCCTCCCTCGTAGTGAGGGAAACGTAGGCAACTTCATCCCGGTCAATCCTTATTTTAAAAAAAATGAAAACAAAAAATGTGTGAGTCTTTTACTCAAAAAAAAAAAAAAGAGATCAAGTTTTCTTAAAATAAAAGATCAAGTTTTTCCTAAAAAGGCTAATCCGCTAATGAAGCGTTCTTCTCAAATCATGGTTATAATTTCACCTTGAGGTTTAATATGCTAGAGTCCTTCGCGGTTCTGTCCACTGGAGACATCGACCAAGGAGCCCACATCTGAATTGGCGTCTGAGACAACCATCCACATGAGCGAGAAGATCAAAAGGAGAGGCATGTGCTTCGGAATCCCAAAAGTGGCTACATCAAATGGAGATCCGTACCTTCGTCGAGTGCCACGCACGAAGGCTACACACCTTGAAAGGAAATCACCAAACGGGGATGGCCAATGCAAACTCCCAACTCGTGAGTAGACGAATCCGACAATTACAACGCCAAGCCAAGTGGAGACCTCGCAACATCCTTCCCGACGACATGGAACCCGAGTTCCCCGTGGAAGACATGGAATATGCCGCCGAAAACCCCTCCAACAATTAAGGAAGAAATGGATCATCGTGCTTCATTGGGGCCCATCCCTAAACAAAAAAAAAATTGGGTTTTCCAGCCTCGTAAGATCTAGACTTTCACCAAAGTCCGTCCCGGACTGTGTCTTTTTATTTTTACAAAGGTCCATACTTGGACATGCATGTACAAAGTTATCTAAATAAAAGAGTCATTTTCATTCCTTCTCTCTAGACTTGAGACATTATTTGCAATATACATTTTGTCTTGAAATTGTCTTGCTTGTTATTATCAATTGATTGCTACGTCCCTAAAATGATGAATTGACTTCTAAGCATACTAGTCAATGACGACTTATTAAGGACGAATGGACCTAACACAAATGAAAAATTCTAAATGCAAATAATTAATCTTGATATGAATAAATGTTGTGATCAATTGTCATGAAGAAACCATTAATGGCAAGCCTCCCCCTATACACATCCCCGATACACATTTCCCCATACACAACCCGATACACCTTTCCGATACAAAAGCATCCCGAGACAATGAAAAGGCAAGGATGTTGTTGCTCAACCACCAAGATTCAACCGTGATCGTGCGTGCGCGACCAAGCAAAGGACTTCCCGGATCTTCAAAGTCAAAGTGAGAAGTGACAGACATTCCACCAAGGGGCTACAAATGAGCCAATGTCTAAGATAGCAAGTTGGGGCTAATGTTTCCCCTCTCTCTTAAAAAAATGATAAGAGAGAAAAGAAATGGATAATTGAAAGAAGGAAAGGAAATGAATATTGGCGAAGAGGAAGTTTACCTCAAAAGCTCACCAAGTTCACTGCAAAAGTCCACCTCAAAGAACATCCCGAGGAGTTCACCGTAAAGCAAAGCGATCTACATCAACAAAGCAACGACATCCTTCAAAAGGACACCAACCCTAGCAAAAGACGGCGTAAAGGCCAAACTACGGCGACCTGAGCTCCTCAAACTAAGGGGAACGTAGGCAACCTTCGGGTCCGGTCACAACATGAAACAAAACTATCAAACCGTGGTCCTCTCAAAATGACCAAGTTCTCGTCCCTTGGTCCCTTCAATGACCAATTTCCCAGACAATGACCAATTCCACCTTCTAAACACATTCTCCTCCCGATCTTGCCATTGATCGAATCTTAATCTTAATTGCTCACAACATTTATACATGTTAAGTCTAATTGCTTGCCATAATCCTGACTTAATAACAAACACGGTCCATTCAAGCAATCATTTGATGATATTAACTAAGGCAAATTTCAAATGTCTCAACAAGTTTTCTTTTCTCCATCTTAAGAAAGAGCTAAAAATTTGTATTCTGTCAAGGAAGGGATTCCTCCCATTTCATGATATATTGCTCAAAGAGCTCACCAGCATAAAGGGACTCTCTCCCAAATAAAAGGCCCTTGCATGTTTCCTCCAAGAAAAATACTTTAAAGTCCCTGTTCTATCGAGTTGGCTGGATCACTCATAAAAAAAAGGGGACAAAAAAAGTAGCCCGCTAGGTTGAAAACCCGTAAGGGCGGCCTAGGCAAAAAACAGGGTGTGCCATAAAAGAAGCAAAAGAGATGCCCGCTAGGTTGAAAACCCGAAAGGGCGGCCTAGGCAAAAGAAAGGGTGCGTCATGAAAAATGGATGGGTTCCTAACCTCACCTCAAAGGCCGAAAGACGATAACGGGTCCACGTCAAAAGTCGAAAGACGACATTGGGGCTACCTCCACACCGACGACAACAAGGACATTGGGGCTACCTCCACATCAACGACAACAAGGACATGGGGCTACCCCGACATCAATGATAAAAAAACCATTGGGGCTGCCCCACAACAACGACGAGCAGATTTCCTACCATCAGTTACTTCTCAACGAATGGACAAAATCCAAAGGACTTTATGCATGACAAACTTCACGGTTAAGTTAAAATCAAAAGTTTGACTAAAATGCTTTGTTAAAAGACTTGCCTTTAGGGATAAGCATTTCCAAAATTTGTCCTTTTTGGTATCATTTATCAAAGACCATGTTTCAAGCAAAATGCTTTTGATCTCCTCTTAAAATGATTTTCCCAAAGTTTTGGACTCTTTCGTCCACAATGTGTCTTAAAGGTTGCCCCTAGGCCTTCCCCGGTGTTAAGAAAATGTGTCAACCGTCCCGTAGAGTAGTGTTGACCCAACCCAAGATTTGACCCAGAGTGGTCATTTCAAGTCAAGCCTTTGTCCCGACAGTCCTTAGTCGGATGTAAGACCAGTTTTCCCGTCAAACTCCCCAAAGATGGAGTTAACCAAGCCTTGACCCAGAATGGTCACTTTAGGTTCAAGATTTTGTCCCGGCAGTCCTTAGTCGGACGTAAGACCAGTTTTCCCATCAAACTCCCCAAAGATGGAGTTGACCAAGCCTTGACCCAGAATGGTCTGTTTAGGTTCAAGCCTTTGTCCCGGTAGTCCTTAGTCGGACGTAAGACCAGTTTTCCCGTCAAACTCTCCAAAGATGGAGTTGACCAAGCCTTGACCCAGAATGGTCTCTTTAGGTTCAAGCCTTTGTCCCGGCAGTCCTTATCGGATGTAAGACCAGTTTTCTCGTCAAACTCCCTAAAGATGGAGTTGACCAAGCCTTGACCCCGAATGGTCTCTTTAGGTTCAAGCCTTTGTCCCGGCAGTCCTTAGTCGGACGTAAGACCAGTTTTCCCGTCAAACTCCCCAAAGATAGAGTTGACCAAGCCTTGACCCATAATAGTCTCTTTAGATTCAAGCCTTTGTCTCGGCAGTCCTTAGTCGGACGTAAGACCAGTTTTCCCGTCAAACTCCCCAAAGATGGAGTTGACCAAGCCTTGACCCAGAATGGTCTCTTTAGGTTCAAGCCTTTGTCCCGGCAGTCCTTAGTCAGACGTAAGATCAGTTTTCCCATCAAACTCCCCAAAGATGGAGTTGACCAAGCCTTGACCCAGAATGGTCTCTTTAGGTTCAAGCCTTTGTCCCGGCAGTCCTTAGTCAGACGTAAGACCAATTTTCCCGTCAAACTCCCCAAAGATGGAGTTGACCAAGCCTTGACCCAGAATGGTCTCTTTAGGTTCAAGCCTTTGTCCCGGCAGTCCTTAGTCGGACGTAAGACCAGTTTTCCCGTCAAACTCTCCAAAGATGGAGTTGACCAAGCCTTGACCCAGAATGGTCTCTTCAGGTTCAAGCCCTTGTCCCGGCAGTCCTTAGTCGGACGTAAGACCAGTTTTCCCATCAAACTCCCCAAAGATGGAGTTGACCAAGCCTTGACCCAGAATGGTCTCTTTAGGTTCAAGCCTTTATCCTGGAAGTCCTTAGTCGGACGTAAGACCAGTTTTCCCGTCAAAATCCCCAAAGATGTAGTTGACCAAGCCTTGACCCAGAATGGTCATTTCAGGTCAAGCCTTTGTCCCGGCCGTACTTATTCGGACGTAAGACCATTTTTCCCATCAAACTCCCCAAAGGTGGAGTTGACCCAAGTCAAACCTTGACTCAGAATAGTCATTATAGGTTGAAACCTTGTCCCCGGCCGTCCTTAGTGGGACGTAAGACCAGTTACCCCGTCAACCATCCCGTAGAGTTGAGTTGACCAAAGTCAAACCTTGACTCAGAATAGTCATTATAGGTTGAAGTCCTTGTCCCTGGCCGTCCTTAGTGGGACGTAAGACCAGTTTTCCCATCAAACTCCCCAAAGGTGGAGTTGACCTAAGTTAAACCTTTATTCAGAATAGTCATTATAGGTTGAAGTCTTTGTCGTCGGCCCTCCTTAGTGGGACATAAGACCAGTTTTCCCGTGGAGCTCCCTAAAGGTGGAATTGACCCAAGTCAAACCTTGACTCAGAATAGTCATTATAGGTTGAGACCCTTGTCCCCGGCTGCCCTTAGTAGGACGTAAGACCAGTTCCCTCGTCAAACTTCCCAAAGATGGAGTTAACTCAAGCCAATGCCCATAATGGTCATTATAGGTTAAGGAACCTTTATCTCGGCAGTCTAAAATGACATAAGACCACCCTTTTAAGTCAACCCTTTCTATAGAGTCAAGTTGACCATGTCCTTGTGTAAGTCAACCCTCTCCATAGAGCCAAGTTTACTATATCCCGCCTCTGACCTTGAGAGTCACGCTTCCTTGTGTAAGTCAACCCTCTCCATAGAGCCAAGTTGACCATGTCCCGCATCTGACCCCGAGAGTCACACTTTATTATGTAAGTCAACCCTCTCCATAAAGCCAAGTTGACCATGTCCCACCTCTGACCCCGAGAGTCACGCGTCCTTGTATAAGTCAACCCTCTCCATAGAGCCAAGTTGACCACCTCCTTTTGTAAGTCAACTATTGGTCCCAGAAGAGCAACAAGGGTATGAAAAATGCTAGAGGGGGTGGTGAATAGCGTTTTAAAATTCTTTTCAAACCCTTTTGCAATTTAATGGCTAATGCGCACAGGTCTTATTTTTGGCTAAGTATAGAGCGCAACAAGAGTGTGAAATGCACAGCGGAAACTTAAAGCAATCACTTATGCGCAGGGAGAATGCGCAGAAGTGTAAATACGCACGCACTAAGTTTAGCTTAAAGATTGGCGCAAAATGGAACTAAGGCAATAAGCATAGAAACACAATTCTATCGAAGCAAGACAATCTACAAAGATCAAACAAAACAATATATAAGTAAAGCTTAAATGTAGAATGAAAAGCACAATAAATAAACACGCTATTTGGAGAGGTTCGATCGGGAAAATATCTACGTCATCTTCCAAGATGGTTAGTCTAGGATTTCTAATGAAGATCTTATTATATGAGAGAGTTTACAAGATACAAAGATGTAGAACAAAACTTTCTCAAAGATCTATAATCTATAAAAGAACAAAATCCTAGACAATAACCGGTGTTTCTTTAGAAGTATGATCGATGAGATTGGAACTTCAAGAGGTGTGTGTGTGAGAATCAGAAATTTGGGCTCTTTGAATCTATGAGATGGAGAGAACAAGAAATTATGGTGATACAAAGGCTGTTTAGGATATGGGCTTTGATGAGTATTAAGGTATGAAGGTTGATCTTGGGAATTCTGGAAATAAGCAAGCAATCTTCAAATCTTCAAATCTTTCTTTGAAAGCAAAAGCACAAGCAGCTTGGAAAATGAGGAAGAGCTGGGTATTTATAGTGGAGCTCCAAGAACTAGCCGTTGGGGAGCTTCAGCAAGGACGATGTACTGTCACAATGTGATTGGTGCGCAGCTGTCCTTTATAGCCATTGGAGACAACAAGTTGACAGCTTTCAGATATCTTCTAGAAGGGTGACAGCTGTCTTTAATTTGAATTTTCAAACCGAGGCGCGTCTCTCCATCAACGTGTATGCTGAGTGTGCACGTTGTCGATTGTCCACATCAGCACTATGACTCATACCAAAAAGTGTTGCTTTACATAACGCTTTCCAAGATACACAAAGGTGAGGTCAAGAGATAAGAGATTTGACTAAGGTATATCTGCACTGCGCATGAAAATCATGCGCATAGGTATGCGCAGATGGTGCTGCGCATGAAGGTCATGCGCATCACACTTAGACATTTGCTCATGAGACCTCAAATCCAAAGCTTCAGCCTTAAACATTAAGCCTAGTCTATAAAGAGGACTTAACTAAAATTGAAGTTACAAAACTTCTTACATAGGTTCCTAAAGTCCTTAAAATAAACTTAGGTGATGGTATCAATCGATTCTAACAAATATAGGAGGGTTAAATAATAAGCATACCCAACAATCTCCCCCTAAATGATTGATGCCATTACCTACTAAAATAAAGGCAATTCATTGTACTTGATAATAACATGTCCATAGAAATTAAAAATGGTAAATCATGTCTCAAGTCAATGTACACACTAGCCAATGTCATAGATTTCTAGTCTATCCAAACGAATAACTTACAATATGGGAAAGACAGAAATATCATTCAGAGCATACAAAAAGTTATGAGTTTAAGTTTTAAGTATGCGTTTAAACTGAATGTTTAAACAACATGCAATGAAATATGAGCATATATGAGTATGCGCATGATGTAGGGTTTAGATAAAACATTCATTGCTCCACAAACGAAAAGTTTGAATTGAACAAAGTTTTGTGAAAACCAATGATGCATTCTTCTCATTAAAACTTGAAAGATTTGAGTTACAGGTACAAGTTTTACATGGAAGAAAAATCAAAAGCAAAAAATAAAATGCGCATCAAAAACTTACATTTGCGCAGCAAAAAGAATTACACTTCTAGTGTATGTTGATCCTAGAAACTGCTTGGAACTTTGCGTTGTATTCCACAGCCTGATTAACATAGGTCTTTATACCGGAGCGCATCAAATCATTATCTTTCTGAAGATCTTCAGAGACTCTGTTAAAAGTATTCTCAAGGGAACCAAATTGGTTAGCCAAAGATTGCTGAGCAGAAGCAATAGAATCCAGAATCTCCTTCTGCGCATCCGCGAGAGTTTTGGTCAACTCAACTTGAACCATATTTTGGCTTGCTTGCATATCTAGTATAGCTTGGTTCATTGCGCCATTGAATGTATAACTGAATTGAACTAAGCAGTGAGTAACATGAGATTTAAGCGCATCAAAAGAGGCGGTTGAGGAGCTTGATTCACCGAGCGCAAAGTTATCAATAGTGTTTATAACTTTGGCTGTTTTAATCTGGATTGCCTCTGAGAGAGTATTTTCCAAAGTTTTCAGAGCTTCAGACAAACCATGCATAGAGGGAATCTTTGAGAGCGCAGTGGTAATAATGCCAAAGTCATGCTCTAAGTCATGGCGGAGCGCTTCATAAAGTTGAGGTATATGCGCAGCTCCAGAACTGGTTGCCGGCGCATTAGCAGCAGCAGAACCAGTTGCCTTTGTTGAACTCTCCCCTTAATGGCACAATCAATAGCTTGAAGTAAACTGGGTTGCGCATCTAGCCTTGCAGACTGCGCATCCAGCTGTTCTTGAATTTTGGCTTGCGCAGTGACCACCTGGAAATGCTGGGTTTGCGCAGCAAATTGATTTGCCTGGATAGTTTGAAGCATGGCCAAGATTTGGTGCATGTCAGTTGCTGAACTGGAAAGATCTGAGGGAGCGGTAACTGGAGGCACTTCATGAAAGATTGGAGAAGTATGAGAAGCCCCAGTAGGTTGATGCCCAGTACTTGAGTGATGCCCAGGAGTCTCTTGCGCATGAACTAGAGAGTGATGCCCAGGAATGGGAGAATGGTGGACGTCATAATCTTCAGTACTTGAGTCTTCACCATCTTCAACAATAGGCGCATCAGGGTCCACAGTGGGATCGGACGCATCATAAGCAAAGCCTTCACCATCAATGAAAATGGTTGAGGCTTGCTGCGCAGCATTCCATTACGCAATGGATTCCAGCCTTGCTTTCCTGGCAATTTCACGCGCATTTAAGTCGATGCGTGGAGAATTAGATCTATCAGATAAGTCCGTCACGGGACGCTTGGAAGCAATCTTCTTCACACGGCGCTTTGGCATATACTGTTCCTTGGGAGTGCTCTTCTTAGCAGATAGATGAATGTTATCCTTAGAAGAAGTATCCGTGCGCATCTCCTTGGCTTTCTCCCCCTGAGATGGTGCAGCCTTTGAAGTTCCAGTGGATTTGGAAGGGCTTAAGAGAGGGTCATTGAAAGCACCTTCAAATTCATCTTCTTGGGGCGCAGGAGGAAGAGGTGCACGCGTTGACTTATGCGCAGGTGGAGGGGGCGCAACATCATCTTTTACGTGGACGTCTTCATCAGACTCATCTAGTAGGGTTCTAGAGACCTTTTCCTTCCTTTTCTTTTCCTTCTTCTTTTCAGGCACATGAGCTTTAGCTTTCTTGGGAGGCTCTAGATCAGAAGTAGCCTTGCACTTTGTAGCAGGCGCAGAAGGCTCTTTGATCGATATACCAGGCGCAACAATTGATTTGCTGGCTTTCTTCTTCTTGCGCTTTGGCTCATCAGCAGCCAAACCCTTGCCTTTTTCTTTGTCACCCACTTTGCTTGGGACTGGATCAAAGAATGATTCTTCCTCAGATTCTGATTCAGTCGCAGAAGCCTCATATATATCGCTACTAGAGACAGGAAGGGACTCTTGATCGTTAGGGTGAATATCATCAAATACCTCAATGGGGTCCGCAGCCCAGTACATGCAGTAATCATAATTGTTGACTTCACGGTGAAAATTCATAAGGAAGACGCGAGAATAAGTGCGCGTGGAAGTCACATCAACTTTCATAGAGGGGTCTTCATCCACCAATTTGCGCACATAAGGGAAACGCATGAAGATTGCAGTTAGAATTCTGCAGTGCGTTTTGTACTTTGGAGGTCTCTTGGGATCAGCAGCCTTCTTCTTATATACGCGCACCCAACGTACTAATTCCTCAAAAATGATTTCAGCCCAACTCAAACGCTTCTTCTTGTAGATGGCAGCGCAACACATCCACTGCTTGCTGATAAAAGTAGACTTGTTTCCATTCTTGCAGTTGATTGTGTCCCCAATCAAAGTGCAGAGGTGGAACATTAATTCTCCAAACTCTTTCCTATCATGGTTGTTGTATTGGCTAACCAGAGAAGGAATCTTAATCAGGTTCTCAGCTACTTTATCCTGCGCATCCTGAGGTAGCTTCTTCTTGTTGCACGCAGGAAGACCCATTGTTTGCCTGATATGCGCATAGTTGATGGTCACAGAAATCCCACGGATAGAGCTTTTGAGGCAGGGGACTGTGATGTCGTCGTATACACGATCAACTTCTTCTGCGTTGCTGAACAATTCGTCTATGTAGGATGGAAGGATGAAAGCTTGGACCTTAGTGAATAGGGGTAGGATGCCAGACTTGTCCATGATTTCCATCATGTAGCGTCCAAGCGCATCATGCTTAAGATCTTCAGCATCAATTCCCAACTGGGAATGAAATAGTTTAAGTTTTGCGCAAAGAAAAATTTAAGAATTAGGTTTGGACATGCGCATGGAGAGAAGCGCATGCGCATGAGCGATATGCACAGCGCATGAACTAGACTCCATACTTATAACAAAATATGAATTTAAATAAAGGGTAAAAATGTCCAAAAACACAAAATTTAAACTACACGCCTAATATTGGCGCGAAAAGAAGAAACAAAACCAAAAAACAACCCAAGGCACATCATAGGACTATTCATCAAGAACATTAAGAACATGTATTGAATACATGAAGAACTGTAGACACCCCGCCTTGGACCGCTCACCCCGATTGCACATTTGATCTTGTGTTTCTCCCCATTTTAAGTGTTTCTCGTTAGTTTCTGTCACTTCCGTTAAGTTCCTGACTGACTTCATTAAGTCCAGGGACTAAACTGAATAACAGGGATGACTTTCTAGTCCATTCTGTCAAAATCGCCTTCTCTGAGTCGCGCGCCTCCGACAGGAGGATCCAGACGCGCGCGCCTCCCGCCCCGAAAGCAGGAAGCGCGCGCCTCTGGGCGTCGGTTACAGATTTCTGGCCAGGATTCTCTCCCTTGCTCAATTTACAGGATTTTGCCGGGGAAAGATTTCTTGGTGACTGAGTTTTGGCACCAAAAACATTTCTCTTTCACCTATAAAAACCCCCCTTTACCTCCATTTTCAAGGACCTTGGGCTCTAAATCTTACATTCTCAATAAGACACTAAAATTTCATACTTACAAAGCATTTCCAAAGGATTTCTCCAAAGAATTCATCAAGAAGTGTTTGAAGTCTCTTGAAGTCTAGGTAAAGTTATTTCTTTCCTCTTCTTAACTTCATCTCTTTTCTCTTTCTTTTTGTTTTTATTAAAGTGCAATCACCCAAATCATTTTGGGACATGACTCTAATGATCACCTCATCTCATTGAGGTCGGTTAAAGAGTTATCTCCTACATTCCAAACTCTATTTTAAAACCCCTTTTTATGATTTAAAGAATAAGAAGAAGAACGTTTATCATTCATGCAGATTTTGATCAAGCAAGACCAACTTTAGTTGGGCGAGATGGGTGTTTCGGTACTTCCCATCTCGTAATCTAACCCCCGAACCTCAAAACAAAGAATCTCTGTTTTCGTAATCAAACTTAGGCTATTATCAATAGGTTTTTCTTATGTTCCTCAAAACATAGGTGGCGACTCTAACATTCCAAACTCTATTTTAAAACCCCTTTTTATGATTTAAAGAAGAAGAAGAACATTTATCATTCATGTAGTTTTGATCAAGCAAGACCAACTTTAGTTGGGCGAGATGGGTGTTTCGGTACTTCCCATCTCGTAATCTAACCCCCGAACTCAAAACAAAGAATCTCTGTTTTCGTAATCAAACTTAGGCTATTATCAATAGGTTTTTCTTATGTCCTCAAAACATAGGTGTGGCGACTCTAAAAACAGTTAGACATCTTAGGATAATTCACGCGCTCTAGCCAAGCCGTGGTTCCCCCGGGGTATCTACAGTGGCGACTCTGCTGGGGACGTTTGAGGGTTAAACTTGCATTTTGATCAAAATCTACATCTTTTCTGGGCATTCTGACTCCTGATGGGGGAGGCGCGCGCTTCTGGCCTCTTCAGCCTAAGGCGCGCGCATCCCGCATCAAGGACCAGAATCGCCCGCTTCTTCATGTTCTTCATCTTCTTCTTCTGCTATTCTCCACTAATCATTTCTGCAGGGGTTACAATATGCACATAGGACCAGGGCAATCCCCTGAGTCCAAAATCTGACAATCTGACAGGTGTGACCAGAAGCGCGCGCCTCCCAATAGCATCGCGCCAGGCGCGCGCGTCTCATATCAACACTCAGAGGCGCACGCTTCTGGGTTGGTTCCCAGAACAGAAACAAGTCTCAGAACAGAGCAGTATGATGGGGGTGTGGGCACAGTTGCCTGCATCAGTGGTTATTCTGAACTTCGGACTGTTTTAATTTTATGTTCTATTTTATCGGTCACACGGGTGATTCGAAAGTTGTAATTATGTGCTTATTTGTTTTTTTTATTTCTTTTAAAAAAAATATAAAAAATATTTTGTCACCTGTTAGACCTCACACTACATGCACATATTCCTATTAATTGCTCACTATCGAGTCGCACAAGTCCAACCCCAAACCCGTCGAGGCCCGTCCTAGAAAGTTTCAAGCTCCACTCGACATTGGCTCTTTCGAAGCGGTAAACCTCAGCCCATGGCGTAGTTCATGACTACATGCCGGGGGTGACGTTTGAGCCTCATATTCAAGCCGAGCACAAGCCACACAATTCTAGTTAGGGTCTAACACTCCGTGACTCAAGTCGGTTTCCATGTACCGAGATTTCCCTAAACTAATGTCTTCAAATCATACATGCCAACTTGTTGAAACGGACGGAATAAAAATCCGTCCCTAAAAGTGGTTATTTTGGACGAAAATAAAAATTCGTCCCCGCATGTATGCTTTACTACATTAATTTAGTT
Organism: Campanula takesimana; assembly: GCA_026119855.1. Lineage (NCBI taxonomy): Eukaryota > Viridiplantae > Streptophyta > Magnoliopsida > Asterales > Campanulaceae > Campanula > Campanula takesimana. The sequence goes on along the minus strand of JAOWBW010000975.1, from coordinate 62,288 downwards.
TAATCCCGATACATGTAGGATTCACAAACGCGATGGAATCCGATGAGTATATGGGACCTCGAGATGGTCTATATACTAGTGTGACGATTCCATTATTTTCTTAGAAACCCCAAAAGGGATACATTCCCTCCGACTTATAAAAAAAAGAGTCTTTCTTATGTGGTTCGAGTCGTGTGCCCAACTGTGTGTTCTAAGCCTCTACGTGGACCGCAAGTGTTACTCAAGACTGACAAGGGCCTCTTCTGCAATATAGGTTTAATTGGTACTTACAGAATCTACCGGGATTCGGCAAATCGGTTAGTCCGTGAAGAGATCACTCCAACAGCTCCTACATCAACAATGGCCGGCGGCTCCAACACCAACAATACCATGACTCTCTAGCAACTCGCAATCATGGTCCAACTCCTCCAAGAGAAAGTCTCCACCCTTAATAAGGAGGCACAAAGCAAAGACGACATTTGGCAATCCCACCTCGACAGCCAAAGGGAGGCCCACGAGGCCGAGATGGAGCTAATGAAAGAAAAGCTCACTAATCTTGCCAAGGGGAAGAGCAAAAATGACGATGACGAATCCGAATGGACCGAAGGTTTCTTCAAAATTCCTTACGTCAACACCCGCACCAAGAAAGTGGAGAGCCAAGTTCCGAAAACAATGAGCCCAAAATGGTGGATTCTATCATGGCCTACATCGACCAAAAATTCAATAGGCTCAACATGGGGAAAGGCTCCGACACAAGCCTTTATCAATCATCCATCCTCATGAGTACTATGGCCGCTCTTCTGATAAGTTCAAGATGCCCGACATAAGCAAATTCAAGGGAAACTCTTGTCCTATGGCTCAAATTGAGACTTATATTTGGGCAATGGTTCCGAAGAAGGTCTCCCCCAAGGTGATGGCTCAATCCTTTCCTCTCACTCTCGAGGGGGAAGCAAAAGATTGGTATGCTACTCTCCCGCTCACTGCCCATCTTGATTGGGACTCCGCCATGCTTGCCTTCAAGAACCAATACCAAGGCAACACCACTCACCGGCCCACAAGGAAAGAGCTAGAGAACACTACTCAACGAGACCACGAGTCCTTCATCGACTTCACAAGGAGATGGAATGATAAACTCTCCGAGATTGTGGAAAGGCCAAATACCAAGGAGCAAATGGACATCTTTCTCAAATGTCTCAAAATTGATCTCCGCACCCACCTAAGTGGGGCTTGCTATGCAGATTTCTCCCAAATGTATGAGGCGGGGGTCCGAATGGACGAGTTGCTCAAGGAAGTGAAGAAAAGTGCTCCTAGCTACCGCTACAAGGCCGCTTCCAACTCCACAAAAGAGGCCTTGGTCAACGCCGTCACTATCGACAAGGGGAATTACAAAAAGGTTCTTCCACCCCAAGGGAAGAAGTCTCGAAATGACCGTGTCTACACGCCTCTCCAAGGCATGACTCAAACCGAAGCTTTCGAAGTCCTCAAAGCAAAGGGTCAAGTCACACCCGTACAAGGGTACCAACCCAAGATGGTCAACCCCAATCATGCTCACCACAAATATTGTGGCTACCACCAATATAGTGGCCACACCACCGAGGAATGCTTCGTTCTCCGCAATGTCATTCAAGATCTCATAGACAAGAAAGAATTTGTAGTGACTAATGGCGAACATGTCAATGTAATACAAATAGGAAAATTCGAGGGGACCACCCATTCAATCCCAATTGTGAATGGGGGCCCCAATGTTATGAATAAACTTGAAAATTCTTGTTATGTTGTGACTTACGATGAGGTAATGAGGGAAGTACTAGAGAATAGGAAAAAGAAGCAAGATGGGAACGTCAACATGCTAACTCGATCCGGTCGAGTCATAGCAAGCAACCCCTCCACTTCCGCACCAAGCTCCTCTTCCCAAAGGCCGCAAGCTCGCGACACTCCCGAAGATCCACTACTTGTCCAACTCAAGAAAACTCAAGCCAACATCTCTATTTGGGACCTCATCGCATCCTCAAAGAACACCGAGATCTTGTCATCCGCAATCTCGATGATACATCAATTTCTCCCGATACTACTCCCGAGGACCTCACGGCAATGATCGGTCACATTCATTTTGGAAACGTCATCACCTTTGCCGATATGGACCTTCCACCATTTGGTTCTGACCACAACGAGGCTATTTACCTCAAGGTACGAGCAAGGGGGAGGCCCATCTCAAGAGTCTTAGTGGACGGTGGTTCCGCACTCAACCTCATGCCTGGCAGAATCATGGGCATACTGGGGCTTAAGGATTCCGATTTGAAGCCTTCTACTCAAGTAATCCGAGGTTTTGACAGCACCGCCCGTACAGTCATGGGCATGATCAAAACAGACATTGAGTTTGGGAGCATGGTCATGTCCGTTCCATTCTAAGTGCTTGACATCCCGGCCTCGTTCAACTTGCTTTTGGGTCGACCATGGATTCACAATTCTAATGCCGTCCCATCAACTCTCTATCAATGTGTCAAGATCCGAAATGGTGATGAAATAGTGACCGTCATGGCCGAAAACGTCACTATCCACAGAAAAGGTGAGACCGTCCACCAAGTTCAGCATGGTTTACCAGACTCCACTCTCTCCGGCGTCTCAATCAACGCCATTGACAAAGAAGGGGGAAACGGATCATGGACCCACAGCAATCACAAAGTCCTCCGCATGATGAGGAATATGGACTACTTCCCTGGTTTAGGCCTAGGGAAATATCAACAAGGAATCCTACATCATGTGCAAGTCCCATTTGTCAAGAACACATTTGGTTTGAGGTACGAGCCTTCTAGAGAGGACTTGAAACAAGAGCAAGCGATCAAGAATGAAAAGGCCCAAGCTCGTAAAGAAGGCCGTCGTTATGAGGTCCCTAATCTAAGGCCTTACCGCAAGACGTTGAATGGCTATTTTGTCCGCCAAGGGGAAGACGTTCCATACATGATCTTTCCCGAACCATGGGTTAACAATAGGGGTGTCAAAAAGCCCGGTCTCGAAATCTTCTCCGATTGTGAGATCCAAATATCCAAAAGGGAACCAACTCCCATGTCGCCCCGTGAATGGTGGGGAAGGAAGGTGACTATAGAGTCCGAGACAGAAATCATCGTGGGGGAAGAACCGACAGATTTAGCCTCCATGTTCTAAGAGCTTGCCATAATGAATGAATGCCAAGTCAACGCCATCCATGACACCGTCATCATGAATGAGACTATCAGTGAGATCCCGCCAAGCTCCGAGCCGATCAACAATTGGTATTCTACGAAAGGGCTCGTGGTATCCGAGGAATTCTTAGTCCAAGAAATGGGTTGCATACCCCGCACAGCAATAAAGGAAGAGCGGCTCACACTTACTTTTGAGTCCGAGAGTGTCTCTAATACCCTCACCCAAGAGGATATGGAGGCCATAGCCGAGCGTGTGTTTCCTTTCTTTGCTAATGAAAAATTTGATATTTCTGAGTACCCTGAGATTGCAAATATCATAAATGATGAATTAACTAATAATGAACTTAATGAACAAGTTAATAACGATTAAAATTATGATGAAATAGACCACGAAAACACAACATACTTAAATGAACTTGCTCAACAGGTCCGTAGTCGTGGTGAAAATGGTCCAGGGGCTGACGAAGAATTGCATGTTGTTAATCTGGGTACCGACGAAGAGCCAAGAGAAACTAAGATCGGAAGCTTCTTCAAGGGGGACGATAGAGACAGACTGACTGCACTGCTCAGAGAATTTGTGGATGTGTTCGCATGGTCATACAAAGACATGCCGGGTTTGGACAGAAAGGTAGCGGAGCACAGAATTCCGATCAGAGAAGATGCCAAGCCGGTAAAACAGAAGCTCAGAAAGATCAAGCCAGAATGGTCTCTGCAAGTCAAAGAAGAGATCGAGAAGCTCCTCAGTGTGGGTTTCATCAAAGTTATCGAGTATCCGACATGGTTAGCCAACATCGTGACAGTCCGAAAGGCAAATGGAAAGATTCGAGTTTGTGTGGACTTCCGGGATTTGAACAAGGCTTCCCCGAAAGACGATTTTCCACTCCCTAACATCGACATGCTGGTCGACTCCACTGCTACCTACGAGGTTCGCTCATTCGTGGATGGGTTCGCTGGGTACAATCAGATTCTCATGGCCGAGGAAAATCAACATAAGACAGCCTTCACAACACCGTGGGGTACCTTTTGCTACACAGTCATGCCATTTGGGTTAAGAAACACTGGGGCTTCCTACCAAAGAGCCGTGACAGACTTGTTCCACGATATGATTCACAAAGAAATCGAAGTCTATGTGGACGACATGATCATTCACTCCAAAGGGACTGATGGTCAACATTTAATCGATCTCCGCAAGTTCTTCAAAAGGCTTCGTCAACACAAGATGAGGCTCAACCCTGCAAAGTGCACGTTCGGGGTTATCCGAGGCAAAGTCCTTGGTTATATGGTCACTGAAAGGGGAATTGAAGTAGATCCCTCCAAAATCAAGGCAATCATTGACATGCCTCCTCCAAAATCAGTCAGTTTGTGCACCAACTCACTTCCATGTGCGAGCCAATCTTCAAGCTACTCAAGAAGAATGTGGCTCTAGAATGGACCGACGCGTGCCAAGAAGCCTTCGACCAAGTGAAGCATTACTTGACGTGCCCTCCTGTTCTAGTTCCGCCGCACAAGGAGAAGCCTCTTTTGCTCTATCTCATTGTCAATGATGAAGCCCTAGGGGCTATGTTAGCACAAGAGCAACGAGAGTCCACAAAGGAGAATGCCATTTATTTTGTCAGTCGCCGATTCCAAGGAGGCGAAAAGAACTACTCTGTCTTAGAGAAGTCATGTGCAGCATTGGTTTGGGTTACTCAAAAGCTCAAACACTATATGGAAGCTTTGCCGATCAAGCTAGTAGCAAAGGTGGACCCGCTCCGTTACATCTTCGAGAAGCCTTTCATGTCAACAAGAATAGCCAAATGGTACTTCATGCTCGCCGGCTATGATATCACTTACGTCACACTAAAATCCGTCAGGGGGAAAGTGTTCAGTGACCAGCTTGCCGAATTCCCGTGTGACGAAGTGAAGGGGGAAGTGTAGATACCCCGGGGGAACCACGGCTTGGCTAGAGCGGTGAATTATCCTAGGATGTCTAACTTGTTTTTAGATTGTTTAGAGTCGCCACCAATGTTTTGAGGAACATAAGAAAAACCTATTGATTGTAGCCTAAGTTTGATTACGAAAACAGAGATTCTTTGTTTTGAGGTTCGGGGGTTAGATTACGAGATGGGAAGTACCGAAACACCCATCTCACCCAACTTAAGTTGGTCTTGCTTGATCAAAATCTACATGAATGAAAATGTTCTTCTTCTTCTTCTTTAAGTCATAAAAAGGGGGTTTAAAATAGGATTTGGAATGTAGGAGATAACTCCTTAACCAACCTCAATGAGATGAGGTGATCATTAGAGTCATGTCCCAAAATGATTTGGGTGATTGCACATTTGATTAGAGTAAAAAAGAGAGAGGAGATGAAATAGAAAAGAAAGGAAAAGATGGACTTTTGCCTACAATTTGAAGACCTTCAAGTATTGCTTGATGAAATCCTTGGAGAACTTTTAGAGAGTGATTTTGGTATAGTTTTTTGTAAGTTCAATTTTCGGTCCAAGTTTTCGATCCTTGAAAATGGAGGTAAAGAGATGTTTTTATAGGTGAAAGAGGGGTGTTTTTGGTGCCAAAACTCAGTCACCAAGAAATCCTTCCCGGGCAAAATCCTGTAAATTGAGCAAGGGAGGGAATCCTGGCCAGATATCTGTAACTGACGCCCAGAGGCGCGCGCTTCCTGCTTTGGGGGCGGGAGGCGCGCGCGCCTGGATCCTCCTGTCGGAGGCGCGCGACTCAGAGAAGGAAATTTTGACAAAATGGACTAGAAAGTCAGCCCTGTCATTCAGTTTAGTCCCTGGACTTAACTAAGTCAGTCAGGAACTTAACGGAAGTGACAGAAACTAACGAGAAACACTTAAAATGAGGAGAAACACAAAATCAAATGTGCAATCGGGGTGAGCGGTCCAAGGCGGGGTGTCTACAGAGCCCCTCGGCGACGTGGACTGCAAAGCAATACGCGTCGACGAAAGTTAAAAACACCCGCCGAGGACATCACCAAGAAAAAGCAAAGACTCGATGAAAGCAGGAATTTGAAATTGCGAGAGATAGTGGTGCGCTCCCTGTGTGAGCGGCTTTTGTTGATAGAGGGGGTGGCATGATCCGTTAGGTGAACCTGCCGGCTGAATGTTTTGAATGAGGCCGTTAGTGAACCGGTTTTATGAATCCGTTAGTGAATCCCTTGGATGAGTCCGTTGGTGAACCCTTGTTGACGAATCCGTTAGTGAATCCGTTTGATGAATCCGTTAGTGAATCCCTTGGATGAGTCCGTTGGTGAACCCTTGTTCGACGAATCCGTTGGTGAATCCGTTTTGATGAATCCGTTAGTGAATCCCTTGGATGAGTCCGTTGGTGAACCCTTGTTGACGAATCCGTTGGTGAATCCGTTTTGATGAATCCGTTAGTGAATCCTTTGGATGAGTCCGTTGGTGAACCCTTGTTTGACGAATCCGTTGGTGAATCCGTTTGATGAATCCGTTAGTGAATCCTTTGGATGAGTCCGTTGGTGAACCCTTGTTTGACGAATCCGTTGGTGAATCCATTTGATGAATCCATTAGTGAATCCTTTGGATGAGTCCGTTGGTGAACCCTTGTTGACGAATCCGTTGGTGAATCCGTTTGATGAATCCGTTAGTGAATCCTTTGGATGAGTCCGTTGGTGAACCCTTGTTGACGAATCCGTTGGTGAATCCGTTTGATGAATCCGTTAGTGAATCCTTGTTTGACGAATCTGTTGGTGAATCCGTTTGATGAATCTGTTAGTGAATCCTTGTTTGACGAATCCGTTGGTGAATCCGTTCGATGAATCCGTTAGTGAATCCTTGTTTGACGAATCCGTTGGTGAATCCGTTTGATGAATCCGTTAGTGAATCCTTTGGATGAGTCCATTGGTAAACCCTTGTTGACGAATCCGTTGGTGAATCCGTTTGATGAATCCGTTAGTGAATCCTTTGGATGAGTCCGTTGGTGAACCCTTGTTGACGAATCCGTTGGTGAATCCGTTTGATGAATCCGTTAGTGAATCCTTTGGATGAGTCCGTTGGTGAACCCTTGTTGAGTCCCTTGGATTCCGTTGGTGAACCCTTGTTGACGAATCCGTTAGTGAATCCGTTTGATGAAATATTGCTTTGAAGTCTCGTGCCATTTGGAGTCACACTTGACCTTTTTTTGAATTGTGGGGTACGGGCACAGTTGACCGCGACCAGAAAAATGTTCCTGCTGGGGATGAAATGTTGAGATTGACTCTTGAGGGGGTGTGGCACCCGTGACAGAACTTAGGGAGTTCGGAATCCGTGGGAAAACCTTGATACGATGCATGGACTTTTGCATGGGAGACTGCTTCTGATCCTGCCTGATGATGGGAAGAGCGCGCGTCCGGGCTCGTTATGGGACGCGCGCGCCTCAGATGTGTATGTCGGGAGGCGCGCGCCTGGCGCATAAGTTCAGCATATTTAAACAGGCTGTTCGCTGTTTTCGGCCATTTTTCAAAAATTTGAAGAACCCTCCAAATTCCAAGCCCAATTTTCGTAGAGAAATCACCCCAAAATACTTTCTTGCTGCTCTAGGATCAATTCCGTCAAAGAAACGATGTCGGATCGTCAGCAATCACCTCCGTTTGAGATGCCACAGGGCGAGGAGCCCGAAATTGGGGTTGAAGCCATGGACCCGAGCTTGCTTACTTTCCGGCCTCATACCCACATTTCTCACTTCGTGACTTCGGGTTTGGTAAGAATGCCTCACCTTTCTTGTCGATTTCGGGTTTCATGAAGTTCTGTTTTCTTTACCCGAAATATTGCTGCAGCAGCTTTATTGATCATTCTTTGCATGTTGTTTGTTGTTGCTGATTTGTTGTAAGAAACATGTTGGGATGTCCATTTTCACGTTCACACACTTGCTTGTACATTGTTCTGCCGTTGAAATCTCTGTGTTGAGTTTATCCATTTTTCTAGCAGTCATGCTGATGAAATTTTTGCTGTCCTTTTTTTTCTTTCAGGAGTGGACCCGTTTGACAGAGATTCGCGGTGGGGCTCATGGGCCCATCTCTATATGGAAGAGGTTGCCCGAGAATGTTCGGGCCCGAGTCACAGGGACTCATTTTGGTCTTTTTGTCACTAGCCTCCCAGCTTTGAAGAATGACCCTGATGTGGTTCAGGCATTGAGGGAGAGATGGTGGGATACCACCCATACCTTCCATTTACCCATGGGCGAGGTGACTATGACGCCTACTGATTTCACAGCTTTGACGGGCTTGCCGTTCATGGGGGTGCCTGTCCCTTTTGGTTTGAGAGGGGCTGTTCGGACTCCGGACGAGTTACTGGCCTTGGTTGACTGCCGGTTCGAGGTTAAGAATTCTCGAGTGACATGGGGGAGAATCCGGGCTTATTTCAGCATCTTGATGGCTGAGGCTCGAGGTGTTACTGCTGATCGGGTTGATGCTGTGGCCCGTTGCTTCATTTGGTACTTGTTATCCCACACTCTGTTTGCCAACGGGGGATCTTCGGCCTCTTTGGCTCTGCTTGACTTGTTAGTGGACTTGGACCAGATCGGCCAGTATAACTGGGGCGCAGCGGGCTTGGCTGCTTGTTACCACGGCATGGATTTGACCAGCCGCTCGACTACCAGCTCTGTTACGGGCTTCAGCTTGCTGTGGGAGGTATACCACTTACTGTCCCTTTTATATTCTCCTTGCCTTAGTCATAACTGCCTTTTTCGTTGACTGTCATTAACTTTGTTTCTGCCTCTTGTCTACAGCTTTGGGCTTTTGCTATCCTGAATCTGAGGGATTTCAAGATTGCCAAGGAAGGCCAGCCCCAGTATCCGGACTGCGCACGGTGGGCGTATAAGGAGAGGAATGTGAAGACTGGCACGAATCCCATTAGTCTTACTTCGGCCCGACGGCACTTGGATACCCTGAGGCCTGAGTCTGTTGCCTTTTCTTTGTATCCGTGGAGATCAGTTCAGCACTGGTTTGAGCACACTCTTATTCCTACCCGTTCTCGGCTTTTGATGAGTTCGGGTGAGTGCATGGCTCTGTACTTGGGAGATAGAGTATTTTGGCAGCATGGTACCCAGGTGACAGACTTTTACACCCCTCCTCGTCCTGCAGTTCCAGACGTCCTCCTTTCTGCCCTCGTAACTGGAGGTCACTTTCAGAGGCTGATCGTGCGGCATATATGGTAGGGGTTGATGCCGTCCCTTATATTCACTTGGATCAGGATTATGGCCTCTTCAGGGAGAACAACTTGATGCAGGGCTTTATGTTCGCTGATCCGAGGAGATCACAGGCTGCTCCTTCGACCTCCGCTCGGTTTTATACTACCGGTGCCGGGTATTGTTTTGATCCTCCTTTGCCTCCTCCTTATTACACTTATTCAAACTTCGGGGTCTTTGAGGAGCAGAGGGAGATTGTTCCCGAGGATATGTCACCGGAGAGAGAGCCTCCCGCTCAGGCTGCTGTGGTATGTTTTTCTGACCATCTTTGCATTTTTCAGTTCCAGTCTTGTTTTTCTGTCCTTTGTATTGATGTAATTTCCTTTCCCCGTTCTTTGTTGCAACAGGTGCCCGTAGCTGCTTATAGGCACTTGGGTAGGCAGAACAAAGGGATGAGGCGGAGGCTCCGTCAGCTGGAGGAGAGGGTGCTGGAGCTGTGCAGGGATATTGCTGCCATGACTAGAGATGCTGCTGGTGCTGTCTCTGGTGCTGCGAGAGGAGCTGCCCGAGGTGCTCGGGGCATGGGACGAGGCTGCAGGGATGCTGCACTGGACATTGATGAGGCTGTCTCTTCGGCGAGGCAGTCGCTGAGCAGGAGTCTGAGCCATAGTAGGAGTCTGAGCCGAGAGGGTAGCCAGAGCCGGGGCGGCGCCAGTTCATCAGGGAGAGCTGTCAAGAGAACTCGTCCTGATGTTGTGATTGAGACATCTGAGTCTGAGGATGATGATGACGATGATGATGATGAGGATGATGATGACGATGAGGAGACCGAGAGCGGTAGCAGGGGGTGAGCACAGTGTTGGTGATGACGTGCCCGAGCTGTTGTGGCTGAGAGGATGAGGGATTGAAACACTTTTACTTTTGCCTGTAATAACATTTAACATGTATTTACAATCCTAGTTATCTTACTACTCATTTCATGTTCTATTAGCGACTCGATCTTAGATGTCGACTCTTTACAAACAAATGTGTGCCCAAAGGATGCTTGTTGTCGATGCTTGAACTCCTTTTTGTTGCTGGGATTTGATTTTGCTGCAGGTTGGATATGTTGAAGTGCTTGGGTTCTGTTCTGAACTGACAAGGGCTGTTTCTGTCTGAACTGCTGTCAAAGGCGCGCGCGTCGGTCCTTGCTTGTGGGAGGCGCGCGCGTTGTGAAGCCCTGGTCGGAGGCGCGCGCTTCTGGCCTGCTGAATTACAGCCCCTTTCTTTTCTGATCAGAATGTTCCAACAGCTATAAATTTGAACTATTTTCGACCAGAATGGTCACACAGCATTCTTTTGCAAACACTTTCTCCTCTAAATCACAAAATTCTTGTCATAATGGCCCCAATGACTTTCTCCTTTGAAGTTAAGGTTTCCGTCCCCGAGGGTGAGAAGTCCGTTCCAATGGTGAACGCCGTTCCAGCTGTGGGTCCGTCTCGATGGTGGAGAGGCGTCCGAGCGTTTTTTATCGTTTGGGAAGGCCCAATGACGATGTTGTTGACCCCGTGAGACCGGTGGTTCATGTGCGGGACTATAGACCCCGTCATTTTCCCAAGAAGAAGAAAGGTAAAGGAAATTCCTCCTATGTGTGGAAGCGTCCCATGGTTGTCCCCGCTAAGGCTCCGCTTGATAAGGGTAAAGGGAAAGCCGTTGATAAAGCTCCGTCCCGTCCTAGCGTTTTCTCCCGTCTTGGCGGTCCCAAGAATGTTCCGTCCCCATCCAAGAAGACTAAAGGGCATAACAAGAAGCAATGGGTTCCCAAACCTAAGAAAGATTAGATTTTTCTTTGTACCCCAAGAGATTGCAATTAGACCACTTTGTTTTAGGATTTAATATTTTGATGTCTTTTGTTGCTCAATAAATCCGTTGTAATGGTTTGAATAATTCATTGAATGAATAAAAATTGCATTTTGTTATTTGAAGTGAATTGGGTATTTTTGATATGTTTTAGACCGCACCCGAAGGTTGCCTACGTTCCTCCAGTTGGGAGGCTCAGGTCTTCGTAGTTCAAACAAACAAAGACCATTTTTTTTTTTTTTTTTTTTGTGCACCCTGTTTTTTGCCTAGACCGCCCTTGCGGGTTTTCAATCTAGCGGGCTTCTTTTTTGCACGTGCTCTAATTTTTGCCTAGGCCGCCCTTGCGGGTTTTCAACCTAGCGAGCGATTTTTTTTTTTTTTTTTTAATGGTCTTTGTTTATTAAGCGTAGAACCTCTTGAGCTTGTCGAGGTTGACCTCCTTTGGCAGCTGGTCACCATCTAAATCCACGAGCCGGACTGCACCACCGCTTAGTATCTTTTTGACCACGTACGGACCGATCCATCGGGGTCCCCATTTCCCCAGGGGATTCATGGCATTAGGAGGATGTTGTCTTAAGACCAAATCTCCCACATTGATGTTTCGAGGCTTCACTTTTTTGTTGAAAGCTCTTGCCATCCTTTGCTGATATGCCCTCGTGCGTTCGAGTGCTCTTAACCTTTTCTCGTCGAGTAAGGCTAGCTGTTCGTATCGACTTTGCATCCAGTTGACCTCGTTGACTTGATTCTCGAGGAGGACCCGTAGAGATGGGACTTCAAGTTCGATAGGGAGTACGGCTTCAGAACCATAGACCAATGCATAAGGAGTTTCTCCTGTTGCGGATCGTATTGATGTGCGGTAGCCCCACAATGCTAATGGTAGCTTCTCGGGCCAATCCCTTCCTGTTGAGGCCATTTTCTTGACGATGGTCTCGATGGTCTTATTTGCTGCTTCGACTGCGCCATTTGCTTGGGGCGGTAAGGAGATGACTTGTGCTTGGTGATCTTGTATTCTACCAAAAGTGCATCCATTTCCTTCTCAAAGTGAGAGCCGTTGTCGGAAATGATTTCATGAGGCACGCCGTATCGGCACATGATATTAATCTTTACAAATTCGGCCACTTTTTGGCGTTGAGGGTTCGATAGGCTTGTGCTTCGACCCACTTTGTGAAGTAGTCGACTGCCACTAGGACGAATGACTGCCCATTGCTCCCGGCAGGATGAACTTTACCGATGATGTCTATCCCCCAACAAGAGAAAGGCCAAGGTGTGACCATGTTGTAAAGTTGTGAGGGTGGAGCATGTTGCAGATTAGCGTGGAATTGGCACTTGGCACACCTTTTGACTTTCTCGATACAGTCTCGTTCCATAGTGCTCCAATAGTAACCAATGCGAAGTATCTTCTTGACTAGCATAAACCCATTCATGTGGGGTCCACATTCTCCTTCGTGCACTTCACACATTATCTCTTGAGCTTCGGTCTCATTGGCGCATAAGAGATTGATCCCGTCGTGGTGCCTTTTATAGACTCGGTCCCCAATCAGTACGTACCGAGAGGCTAACCTTTGCAGAGCTGCTTGAGACTTCTTATTGATGTTCTCGGGATAAGTGCCGTCTTTGAGGAAGTTCATGATATCCGAATACCACGGAGAGTTTGTTTGAACCTCGTTGATCTCGATACTCATGCAATATGCCGGACTGTTCCTTCGAGCAATTTTGAAAGGCTTCACCATTTTCCCTTTGGGCATTTCAACTAATGAAGCTATAGTGGCCAGTGCATCGGCGAAGCGATTCTTATCCCTTGGCAGGTAGTTGAAAGTGATCTCTTGGAATTGTTCAACCAGTTCTTCAAGGTGCTGACCATACTGTTGGAGAGTCGGGTCTTGGGTTCGCCATTTACCCGATTGCTGATTGATAAGGAGCAAAGAGTCGCCGAACACTTCTAGTTCCGTGACGTTTCTTTCGAGAGCTGCTTCGAGCCCTGCTATGCATGCTTCGTACTCGGCAATGTTGTTGGTAGCTTCGAATTCCAGGCGTATGGCAATGGGAGTGTAGATGTCTTTTGGATCGACAAGCAATACCCCTATACCAAAACCGTGTTTATTGGCGGCGCCATCGAAAAAAAGTTGCCACTTGTCTTCCTCGGTTGCAGTACAAATTAAATGCTCGTCGGGGAACTGTACATCTTCCCCTTCACTTCGTCACACGGGAATTCGGCAAGCTGGTCACTGAACACTTTCCCCCTGACGGATTTTAGTGTGACGTAAGTGATATCATAGCCGGCGAGCATGAAGTACCATTTGGCTATTCTTGTTGACATGAAAGGCTTCTCGAAGATGTAGCGGAGCGGGTCCACCTTTGCTACTAGCTTGATCGGAAAAGCTTCCATATAGTGTTTGAGCTTTTGAGTGACCCAAACCAATGCTGCACATGACTTCTCTAAGACAGAGTAGTTCTTTTCGCCTCCTTGGAATCGGCGACTGACAAAATAAATGGCGTTCTCCTTTGTGGACTCTCGTTGCTCTTGTGCTAACATAGCCCCTAGGGCTTCATCATTGACAGTGAGATAAAGCAACAGAGGTTTCTCCTTGTGCGGCGGAACTAGAACAGGAGGGCACGTCAAGTAATGCTTTACTTGATCGAAGGCTTCTTGGCACGCGTCGGTCCATTCTAGAGCCACATTCTTCTTGAGTAGCTTGAAGATTGGCTCGCACATGGAAGTGAGTTGGTGCACAAACCGACTGATGTATTGTAGTCTTCCCATGAAACCTTTAATCTCTTTCTGCGTCTTTGGAGGAGGCATGTCAATGATTGCCTTGATTTTGGAGGGGTCTACTTCGATTCCCCTTTCAGTGACCATATAACCAAGAACTTTGCCTCGGATAACCCCGAATGTGCACTTTGCAGGGTTGAGCCTCATCTTGTGTTGACGAAGCCTTTCGAAGAACTTGCGGAGATCGATTAGGTGTTGACCATCGGTTCCTTTGGAGTGAATGATCATGTCGTCCACATAGACCTCGATTTCTTTGTGAATCATATCGTGGAACAAGTCTGTCACGGCTCTTTGGTAGGAAGCCCCAGCATTTCTTAACCCAAATGGCATGACTGTGTAGCAAAAGGTACCCCACGGTGTTGTGAAGGCTGTCTTATGTTGATCTTCCTCGGCCATAAGAATCTGATTGTACCCAGCGAACCCATCCACGAATGAGCGAACCTCGTAGGCAGCAGTGGAGTCGACTAGCATGTCGATATTAGGGAGTGGAAAATCATCCTTTGGGGAAGCTTTGTTTAAATCCCGGAAGTCTACACAAACTCGAACCTTGCCGTTCGCCTTCCTGACTGTCACAATGTTGGCTAACCATGTCGGATACTCGATAACCTTGATGAAACCCACACTGAGGAGCTTCTCAATCTCTTCTTTGACCTGCAGAGACCATTCTGGCTTGATCTTTCTGAGCTTCTGCTTTACTGGCCTGGCATCTTCTCTGATCGGAATCCTGTGCTCCGCTACCTTTCTGTCTAAACCCGGCATGTCTTTGTATGACCATGCGAACACATCCACGAACTCCCGTAGTAATGCAGTCAATCTGTCTCTGTCGTCTCCCTTGAAGAAGCTTCCAATCTTGGTTTCTTTTGGCTCTTCTTCGGTACCCAGATTAACAACATGCAATTCTTCGTCAGCCTTTGGACCATTCTCGCCACGACTACGGACTTGTTGAGCAAGTTCATTTAAGTATGTTGTGTTTTCGTGGTCTATTTCATCATAATTTGAATCGTTATTAACTTGTTCGTTAAGTTCATTATTAGTTAATTCATCATTTATGATGTTTGCAATCTCAGGGTACTCAGAAATATCAAATTTTTCATTAGCAAAGAAAGGAAACACACGCTCGGCTATGGCCTCCAAATCCTCTTGGGTGAGGGTATTAGAGACACTCTCGGACTCGAAAGTAAGTGTGAGCTGCTCTTCCTTTGTTGCTGTGCGGGGTATGCAACCCATTTCTTGGACTAAGAATTCCTCGGATACCACGGGCCCTTTTGTTGAATACCAATTGTTGATCGGCTCGGAGCTTGGCGGGATCTCACTGATAGTCTCGTTCATGATGACGGTGTCATGGATGGCGTTAACTTGGCATTCATTCATCATGGCAAGCTCTTCAAACATGGAGGCTAAATCTGTCAGTTCTTCCCCCACGGTGATTTCTGTCTCGGACTCTATAGTCACTTCCTCCCCCACCATTCACGGGGCGACATGGGAGTTGGTTCCCTTTCGGATTTCTGGATCTCACAATCGGAGAAGATTTCGAGGCCGGGCTTTTTGACACCCTTATTGTTAACCCATGGCTCGGGAAAGATCATGTATGGAACACAAAATAACCATTCAACGTCTTGCGGTAAGGCCTTAGATTAGGGACTTCATAACGACGGCCTTCTTTACGAGCTCGGGCCTTTTCGTTCTTGATTGCTTGCTCTTGTTTCAAGTCTTCTTTGGAAGGCTCATACCCCAAACCGAAGGTGTTCTTGACAAATGGGACTTGCACGGGATGTAGGATTCCTTGTTGATATTTCCCTAAGCCTAAACCAGGGAAGTAGTCCATATTCCTCATCATGCGGAGGACTTTGTGATTGCTGGGGGTCCATGATCCGTTTCCCCCTTCTTTGTCAATGGCGTTGATTGAGACGCCGGAGAGAGTGGAGTCTGGTAGACCATGCTGAACTTGGTGGACGGGCTCACCTTTTCTGTGGATAGTGATGTTTTCAGCCATTACGGTCACTATTTCATCACCATTTCGGATCTTGACACATTGGTGGAGAGTTGACGGTACGGCATTAGCACTATGAATCCATGGTCGACCCAACAGTAAGTTGAACGAGGCCGGGATATCAAGCACTTGGAATGGAACGGACATGACCATGCTCCCAAACTCAATGTCTATTTCGATCATACCCATGACTGTACGGGCGGTGCTGTCATAACCTCGGATTACTTGAGTAGAAGGCTTCAAATCAGAATCCTTAAGCCCCAGTATGCCCATGATTCTACCAGGCATGAGATTGAGTGCGGAACCACCGTCCACTAAGACTCTTGAGACGGGCCTCCCCCTTGCTCGTACCTTGAGGTAAATAGCTTCGTTGTGGTCGGAACCAAACGGTGGAAGGTCCATATCGGCAAAGGTGATGACGTTGCTAAAATGAATGTGACCAATCATTGCCGTGAGGTCCTCGGGAGTAGTATCGGGAGAAACTGATGTATCATCGAGATTGCGGATGACAAGATCTCGGTGTTTCTTCGAGGATGCAATGAGGTCCCAAATAGAGATGTTGGCTTGAGTTTTCTTGAGTTGGACAAGTAGAGGATCTTCGGGAGCGTTGTGAGCTTGCGGCTTTGAGAAGAGGAGCTCGGTGCGGAAGTGGAAGGGTTGCTTGCTATGACTCGACCGGATCGAGTTAGCATGTTGACGTTCCCATCTTGCTTCTTTTTCCTATTCTCTAGTACTTCCCTCATTACCTCATCATAAGTCACTACATAACAAGAATTGTCAAGTTTATTCATAACATTGGGGCCCCCATTCACAATTGGGATTGAATGGGTGGTCCCCTCGAGTTCTCCTATCTCTATTACATTGACATGCTCGTCATTAGTCACTACAAATTCTTTCTTATCTATGAGATCTTGAATGACATTGCGGAGAACGAAGCATTCCTCGGTGGTGTGGCCACTATATTGGTGGTAGCCACAATATTTGTGGTGAGCATGATTGGGGTGGATCGTCTTGGGTTGGTACCCTTGCACGGGTGTGACTTGACCCTTTGCCTTGAGGACCTCGAACACTTCGGTTTGAGTCATGCCTTGGAGAGGCGTGTAGACACGGTCACTTCGGGGCTTCTTCCCTTGAGGTGGAGGAACCTTTTTGTAATTCCCCTTGTCAATAGTGACGGCGTTGACCGAGGCCTCTTTTGTGGAGTTGGAAGCGGCCTTGTAGCGGTAAGTAGGAGTGGACTTCTTAATCTCCTTGAGCAAGTCATCCATGCGTACCCCGCCTCATACATTTGGGAGAAGTCGGAGTAGCAAGCCCCACTTAGGTGAGTGCGGAGATCAATCTTGAGACACTTGAGAAATATGTCCATTTGCTCTTTTGTGTTCGGCCTCTCAACAATTTCAGAGAGTTTGTCATTCCATCTCCTTGTGAAGTCGATGAAGGACTCATTGTCTCGTTGAGTAGTGTTCTCTAGCTCTTTCCTTGTGGGCCGGTGAGTGGTGTTGCCTTGGTATTGGTTCTTGAAGGCAAGCATGGCGGAGTCCCAATCAAGACGGACAGTGAGCGGGAGAGTAGCATACCAATCTTTTGCCGCCCCCTCGAGAGTGAGAGGAAAGCATTGAGCCATCACCTTGGTGGAGACCTTCTTTGGAACCATTGCCCAAATATAAGTCTCAATGTGAGCCATAGGACAAGAGTTGCCCTTGAATTTGCTTATGTCGGGCATCTTGAACTTATCGGGAAGAGCGGCCATAGTACTCATGAGGATGGATGATTGATAAAGGCTTGTGTCGGAGCCTTTCCCCATGTTGAGCCCATTGAATTTTTGGTCGAT
Organism: Campanula takesimana; assembly: GCA_026119855.1. Lineage (NCBI taxonomy): Eukaryota > Viridiplantae > Streptophyta > Magnoliopsida > Asterales > Campanulaceae > Campanula > Campanula takesimana. The sequence goes on along the minus strand of JAOWBW010000975.1, from coordinate 44,574 downwards.
GTAGGCCATGATAGAATCCACCATTTTGGGCTCATTGTTCTCGGAACTTGGTTCCCCCATTTTCTTGGTGCGGGTGTTGACATAAGGACTCTTGAACAAACCCTCGGTCCATTCGGATTCATCATCATTGTTCTTGTTCTTTCCCTTGGCAAGGTTGGTGAGCTTTTCTTTCATTAGCTCCATTTCGGCCTCGTGGGCCTCCCTTTGGCTGTCGAGGTGGGATTGCCAAATGTCGTCTTTGCTTTGTGCCTCTTTGTTAAGTGTGGAGACTTGCTCTTGGAGGAGTTGGACCATAGTTGAGAGCTGTTCGAGAGACATGGTGTTGCTGCTGCCGGTCATGGTTGATGTTGGAGCTGTTGGAGTGATCTCTTCACGGACTAACCGATTTGCTGAATCCCGGTAGACTTTGTAAGTACCAATTGAACCTATATTGCAGAAGAGGCCCTTGTCAGTCTTGAGTAACACTTGCGGTCCATGAAGAGGCTTAGAACACACAGTTGGGCACACGACTCGAACCACATAAGAAAAGACCCCTTTTTTTTTTTTTTTTTTTTTATAAGTCGGAGGGAATGAATCCCTTTTGGGGTTTCTAAGAAAATAATGGAATCGTCACACTAGTATATAGACCATCTCGCGGTCCCATATACTCATCGGATTCCATCGCGCTTGTGAATCCTACATGTATCGGGATTAAACTAAATTAATGTAGTAAAGCATACATGCCGGGACGGATTTTTATTTTCGTCCAAAATAACCACTTTTGGGGACGGATTTTTATTGCGTCCCTTTCAACAAGTTGGCATGTATGATTTGAAGACATTAGTTTAGGGAAATCTCGGTACATGGAAACCGACTTGAGTCACGGAGTGTTAGACCCTAACTAGAATTGTGTGGTTTGTGCTCGGCTTGAATATGAGGCTCAAAGGTCACCCCCGGCATGTAGTCTTGAACTACGCCACGGGCTGAGGTTTACCGCTTCGAAAGAGCCAAGGTCTGGTGGAGCTTGAAACTTTCTAGGACGGGCCTCGACAGGTTTGGGGTTGGACTTGTGCGACTCGATAGTGAGCAATTCATAGAATATGTGCATGTAGTGTGAGGTCTAACAAGTGACAAATTTTATTTTTTTTTATATTTTTTTTTTGAAAAGAAAGAAAAACACACAAAACACATAAGCACATAAAATTACAACTCCCGAATCACCCGTGTGACCGGTAAATAAAACACAAAATTAAAACAGTCCGAGGGTTCAATTCTGTTCTGATGCAGGCAACTGTGCCCACACCCCACTGTTCTGCTCAGTCACTGAAACCTGTTTCTGTTCTGGAAACCAACCCAGAAGCGTGCGCCTCTGAGTGCTGATGTGGGACACGCGCGCGCAATGCTTATGGGAGGCGCGCGCTTCTGGGGCACACCTGTCAGAATGTCAGACTTTGGACTCAGGGGATTGCCCTGGTCCCATGTTCATATCGTAACCCCTGCAGAAGTGATTAGTGCAGAATAACAGAAGAAGAAGATGAAGAACATGAAGAAGTGGGCGATTCTGTTTCTTGATACGGGATGCGCGCGCCTTAGGATTAAAAGGCCAGACGCGCGCGCCTCCCCCATCAGGAAACAGAATGCCCAGAAAAGATGTAGATTTCGATCAGAATGCAAGTTAACCCTCAAATAAATCTCCCCAGCGGAGTCGCCACTGTAGATACCCCGGGGGAACCACGGCTTGGCTAGAGCGGTGAATTATCCTAGGATGTCTAACTTGTTTTTAGATTGTTTTGAGTCGCCACCTATGTTTTGAGGAACATAAGAAAAACCTATTGATTGTAGCCTAAGTTTGATTACGAAAACAGAGATTCTTTGTTTTGAGGTTCGGGGGTTAGATTACGAGATGGGAAGTACCGAAACACCCATCTCACCCAACTTAAGTTGGTCTTGCTTGATCAAAATCTACATGAATGAAAATGTTCTTCTTCTTCTTCTTTAAGTCATAAAAAGGGGGTTTAAAATAGGATTTGGAATGTAGGAGATAACTCCTTAACCAACCTCAATGAGATGAGGTGATCATTAGAGTCATGTCCCAAAATGATTTGGGTGATTGGACATTTGATTAGAGTAAAAAGAGAGAGGAGATGAAATAGAAAAGAAAGGAAAAGATGGACTTTTGCCTACAATTTGAAGACCTTCAAGTATTGCTTGATGAAATCCTTGGAGAACTTTTAGAGAGTGATTTTGGTATAGTTTTTGTAAGTTCAATTTTCGGTCCAAGTTTTCGATCCTTGAAAATGGAGGTAAAGAGATGTTTTTATAGGTGAAAGAGGGGTGTTTTTGGTGCCAAAACTCAGTCACCAAGAAATCCTTCCCTGGCAAAATCCTGTAAATTGAGCAAGGGAGGGAATCCTGGCCAGAAATCTGTAACTGACGCCCAGAGGCGCGCGCTTCCTGCTTTGGGGGGGGCGGCGGCGCGCGCGCCTGGATCCTCCTGTCGGAGGCGCGCGACTCAGAGAAGGCAATTTTGACAGAATGGACTAGAAAGTCAGCCCTGTCATTCAGTTTAGTCCCTGGACTTAACGAAGTCAGTCAGGAACTTAACGGAAGTGACAGAAACTAACGAGAAACACTTAAAATGGGGAGAAACACAAAATCAAATGTGCAATCGGGGTGAGCGGTCCAAGGCGGGGTGTCTACAGGAAGACGTACAGTTCCACGACGAGCATTTAATTTGTACTGCAACCGAGGAAAATAAGTGGCAATTTTTTTTCGATGGCGCCGCCAATAAACACGGTTTTGGTATAGGAGTATTGCTTGTCGATCCAAAAGACATCTACACTCCCATTTGTTAGTACCTGTAGATACCCCGGGAAACCACAACTTGGCTAGAGCGGTGAATTATCCTAGGATGTCTAACTTGATTTTAGATTGTTTAGAGTCGCCACCTATGTTTTTAAAGGAACATAAGAAAAACCTAGAAATAGCCTAATTTATGTACAAAACCAGAGATTCGGGAGAGAAGGGTTCGGGGGTTAGATGACGGAGTGGGAAGTACTTAAACACCCACTCCGCCCCGCTTACGCGGGTCTTGCTACTATTGGTGTTCTAATATTTACATGTCCTTCAATTAATTAAATAGAAATGTGCTAACAATTGTGATGAGAAGAAAAGGGAAATAAAGGGGAAATAAATAGAATTGTTTTATTTATTTAATGATAAAGATTACATGTAACAAGTAATGTTAAAGAATTACATTAAGAGATGAAGAGAAATTAACATGGTGAATTAAAGTTAAGATTAAAATGTAGGGAGATAACCTTAACTAACTTCAATATGTGAAGTAGTCATGTTGGTCATGTCCCATTAATGGGGATTGCATACATCAAGAAGAAGAAAACAAAGGAAGTAAATGGAGTTGTACCTTGAGAAAGAGGACTTGGAACCTTGACTTGAAAGTGTTGTTGTTGTAATGAAATTGTTGTAGAACAATTTGTTGTATAAAAACTCTTGTTGGAGAATTTATGTAGAGAATTGTGTATAGTGTAGGTGTAGTGAAAATGTGAGATTAAGGTCTAAAAAATGAGGTCCTTTTCCAAGTAGGAGATGATGGTTTTTATAGGTAAAAAAGAGAGGGAAATGATGGAGGGAAATTGGTCATCCATGTGAAATGGAATGAGCCAATCACAAATAAGATAAATGAATAAAAGAAAAATAAAAGAAATAAAAGAAATCAAATAATAAATGAAAGAAATATTAGTTTTTGGGAAAAGGCTTAGAATTTGGGATTGGGAGTTAATGAGAAAAGGGGGGATGAATGTGGATGTAAAAAGATGGTTTTTGTGATCAAGAAAAGATGTTTGTAAATAAGAAAAGGGAGGGAAATAAAGTGCAATCCGTTACTGCCATAATGGAAGGCGCGCGGGTCCTGGTTTATGGGCGAGACGCGCGCGCAGCCCGTTAACAGTTCTGGAAGCGCCCGCGGCAGAGAAGGACAGAATGACAGAATGACCCTAAAAGTTAACTCTGTTATGCAGTTTAGTCCAAAACTAACGGAATCAGTTAGGAACTTAACCAAAGTAACAGAAATCAACAAAAATAAGTTAAATAAAAATACTTTGTATGCAATCGGGGTGAGAGGTCCAAGGCGGGGTGTCTACAGAGCCCCTCGGCGATGTGGATTGCGAAGAAAAACGCGTCGACGAAAGAAAGACAACTGCCGAGGACATCGACAAGAGAAAACAAAGACTCGATAAAGCAGGAATTTGAAATTACAAAGGATAGAGGTGCGCTCCCTGTGTGAGCGATTTAATAACACACTCCCGTTTGCGAGTGGTTTGATGCACGCTCCCGTTTGCGAGCGGCTGATGACAAACTCCCGTTTGCGAGCTGTCGGAGATAACATGCTCCCGTTTACGAGCAAGTTGGTAGAAAACGCTCCCGTTTGCGAGCTGTTTGATACACGCTCCCGTTTGCGAGCGGCTGATGACGAACTCCCGTTTGTGAGCTGTCTGAGATAACATGCTCCCGTTTTCGAGCAAGTTGGTAGAAAACGCTCCCGTTTGCGAGCGGTTTCATACACGCTCTCGTTTGCGAGCTGTGTGAGATAACATGCTCCCGTTTGCGAGCAAGCTGATAGGAAACGCCCGCATTTGCGAGCGGTTGATGACGAACTCCCGTTTGCGAGCTGTCTGAGATAACATGCCCCCTTTGTGAGCAAGTTGATAGGAAACGCTCCCGTTTGCGAGCGATTTGATACACGCTCCCGTTTGCGAGCTGTGTGAGATAACATGCCCCCGTTTGCGAGCAAGTTGGTAGAAAAACTCCCGTTTGCGAGCAGTTGATGACGAACTCCCGTTTGCGAGCTGTCAGAGATAACATGCCCCCGTTTGCGAGCAAGTTGGTAGAAAACGCTCCCGTTTGCGAGCGATTTGATACACGCTCCCGTTTGCGAGCGAGTTGATGACTGAAATCTGCTGGGGAATGCTTGGTTGCTGATGACGTGTGGTTGCTTGATTTTATGGGGATGCAGGCATAGTTGACTGTGAATCACTTTCTGTTGGGGATGAAGTGCCTTGAGTAGCGGTTGCTGTTTGGCTTTGCGGTGGTACCTGTTATGTGCTTTGCAGGTATATGTGCTTGTGCAGGGACATGCATGAAATATGATGATTGAGAGAAATTGTGCCCGTGGTGTGATGTGATCTTGAAAGCACCTTTGTAATGAGAGAGAAGTAAGAATGTAGAAAGTGATCTTGTGTGCGGTGTGATTTTGAGGAAAGCATTGGATGTATTCATACCTTCACTTACCATTGCCGCTTGAGTGGAGATGGATTCTTGATGTCCGCGGAGGATGCTTTGATGGAGAATGTCCATTCTTTAGATGTTGATGAGAGAATGCCCTTGATGTTGGGTTGGCGAGATGGTACTCTGGATGATGGGTTGGTCGTGCCAAAAGGCTGCCTACGTATCCCTTTAAGAGAATCAGACCAGCGTAGTTCAAGGATGATGGAGAACGCTGGAGGAGAGGCTAGGAGCAAAGAAAAGTAAAACACATACTTTTGCACATAGAAGGAGAAAAAGAAAAAGGAAAAATCTTTTTTTTTTTTTTTTTTTTTTTTAGATTAGAAAGAAAAGAATATGCACACATGCGAGGAAAAGATTTTTTTTTTTTTAGTTCGTGGGTGAACCATTTTAACCATTGTGTGCTTGTGAAGCCAACCCAAGATCAAGTCATGTTCAGTCGAAGTCCGGATTGCCTCGCTTGAATTCTGTTGTCGCCGGTGTGCCCAACGAAGATTGATGTCTAGCCCAAGAGATTTGTCGATTATGGGGCTTCAAAAGGCTTTTGATGCCGAGATGAGGGTTTGCTAATTGTAAAGCCCCTAGAATGCCTTTGATGCCAAATTTGAGGGACTTGCATAGCTCCAAGATAAATCAGCTCTTGGCCCATTCGAGTAAATCGCCCTTTGTTGTTGTAGTGAGCAAGCCCCAAGAGGAGATCGTTGATGTCAAGCTTCAAGAGATTGCAAATCCCCAAGTGTCATGGGCTTGTAGATGGCGGGATGTGAAGACCTTTCATTGTAAAGCCCCAAATTATCTCGTGATTGGCTCGGCATTGAGAGCGGATGTACCGTTTGGTAGAATTCTTGATAGAGATCTCCTTCTTGCTCTCACTGGGGAGATGAATGGCCTCATTGTGGTCGATACCTAAATGGCCGAGGGCTTATGTCAAAGGATGCAGTAATGTCTTGCGGTGTCGTCGAGGTCGCGGAGGATAAGGTCTTGGCGTGATAAAGTCTCAAATGAGTATGCTTGCTTGACTCTTCTTGAGTTGAACTAATGACGGATCTTTGGATGCAACTAGTGCTGTGGCCCAACTTTATCTGAGCTGCACCTTGTGCTTTTGATCTTGGAGAAGGGGGTGCTGAATTGCAGAAACATTGGGATTGGCCGTGGCATTTCCCGCTATAACCCTGTTTTTATTAGAGTTTAGCATATTGAATCTTTTTCCTTTTCTCTAAGACTTCCTTCAAAATCTCGCTGTGAGTTCTAACAAAAATCATCAACTTCATTCATAACATCGGAGTCTTCATTTAAAACCAAGAGGCCTTTGACTTGAAGTGTTGAGAGACCCTTGAATCTTGATTGTTCTCATGGAGCCATAAGACTACTCCACATTGCACTTGCTCGAGTATTGTTGCCCAAAAGACTGTCGGTCGCGAAGCCCTAATACTGCCTTTTGCTTGAATTACTGTAATGCCGTAGCCCAAAAGATTGTAGATTGCGAAGCCTGTTGAGACCTTCGGTGCCGAATTGAGGAAGCTTCTAATGTTGCACATGACTTGGCTGGGGATACCGCTGGGGAGTTAATTGCTCTTTGCCGAGGGCTCCTTTAAGACTTGACCGTAGCCCCTAGAGTGCCATCATTGATTGCGAGAAAGGTCCACCCTTGATTGGGGAAACGAGCACGGGCACACATGACAAGAGGGATTTTTGACATCCCTTTTGAGGGACTTTGAGGATAGTCTCACACATCTTTCTTGAGCATAGCCCCTAGGGCGTATTGATTGCCAAATGAAGCAAAAGAACCCCTTGTTCTTGAGTCACATAGCCCCTAGGGCGTCACCATTTGTTGAGCAAAGCAAGAGTGACTCGTCCTCGTGTGAGGGAATAAACATGAGAGGATATGGCAAGAGCTACTCCATTCTCGGGAGCCTTTCGGCGTACTTTAGAAGCACATACTTGAAGAAGCCTTGAAAACTGAGACATATGTTGTTGCTATTTGCTGCCCAAGCCAATTGACTAGCTAGGGATTATTTGTGCAACCTCGTGCCCTTTTATGATGGGCTTGTTCTCGGATGGATCTTGGTTACCACGGGCCTTCTTTTCATGAACCCAAAAATGCACACTGCTGGAGAATGATGCCGATAACCCAAGACAACCTTTGATGGTGCTATATCTTGTCGAGCCTTTTGCAATCCCAAAGTTGACTCGGTGGGGAATTGATTTGCTGAGGAGATTCAATGTAGAACTTGTCTTCTTTAGAGGCCGGGGATCTCCATTTCTCTTTCCCTTCTCTCTCTCACTCTCTCTTTTTTTTTTATGACGCACCCTGTTTTTTGCCTAGACCGCCCTTTCGGGTTTTCAATCCAGCGGGCATCTCTTTTGCGTCTTCATTTTGACTCGATTAATGAGGAAGTGTGCATTGACTCTAGCTGAGGAGATAAGACATGTGCTTTTTGCGGTGAAGACCTTTTGTCACTAATGATGAGTGGCATTGACTTGACTAGGGAAGTGTCCCTAGTATTGACATGTATTTTTTATTGAATTGAATGACTCGCGAAGGCAAGTAAGTCATTAAGAGAGAAGAGAAGGAAAGCCCCAATTTGATTGCAAGGAATTGGGAGTATGCAGAAAGAATAGAAGTCCCTAGACTCGACAAGGAGCGCGAAATGATTCCAAATCTAAGAAAGTTGTTCAATCTTTTTGGTGATTAATTCATTGGCAAATGAATCGTACAAAGATGTCTTGACAAGTTCGAGATGAAGGCCAATCACCATAATGCGCTAGGGCTAAACATATCTTGTTTCTTGCATTAGACCGGACCCGCAGGTTGCCTACGTTCCTCCAGTGTAGAGGCTCAGGTAACCGTAGTTCTTGTGAATTCTCCATTCTTCGGGATAGAATTGTTGCTTCGTCGTGTAGCTTCGTCCTCCTTTGGTGGATGGAATGATGTTGATCTTGATGTGAACTTCTTTGATTGAGGGAGATTTTTTTTTTTTTTTTTTTTTTTGTGCTCTAACTTTTGCCTAGGTTGATTTGAAGAGTTCAACCTAGCGAGCATTTTATTTTTTATTTTTTTTAATCCCCCCTTTGAAACATTGCTTGATTTTTCTATGGTTGTTGCTCCACCTTTCTTTGTCGCTTGATGTCTTGGATTTGATGTTGTCGCTTTCGTCACGATGTTTAGCCCCTAGGCGTTCAAGTGATGGCCTTCGTTCCAAACTCGTTTAGACATCTTTTCATCATTTTGCCAAGAATTAGATTGAACAACTTGGAAGAGTGTATGAGGACAAGAACGACTTTTTATTCGATGATGAGACTCGACTCAAAATTTCACATTAATTGGACAAAGAAAACTTAATGCACACTTAAGAGGACTTTGACTCTCTTTTTTTTTTTAATTCCTATTACTAGGTAGAGAAAGAGAAACGGAGATTGTTGTTGTAGTCCCCATTGTCGTTGTAGTCTCCTTGTGGCATGATTTCTTGTACAAGCCCCATTTCGGAACCAAATCATTCTTCTTTGATGAGTTCTTGCATGTTGGCACTCTCTAAAGGTTGCTCTTCACCCACAGTAAATTCGCTGTTGTCGAACAAATCTTGGATGATGTTTCGGAGAAGGAAGCACCCTTCGGTAGTATGGCCACTATGCTTGTGGTAGCCGCACCATTCACCATGTGCATGATTCTTCGGTATCGTCTTCGGCTTGTACCCCTCTAAAGGCTTGACCTTTCCACTTGCCACCAAAGTTTCAAATGCTTCGGCTTGGGTTACTCCTAGGAGAGGAGTGAAAACTCGGTTGTTGGCGGTACCTTTGTAGCTTTTGAGGGACGGGCCACTTGAGCATGCTTTACCCTTAAACTTTGCTTTGCCGTCGGTGAGCTCTTGCAAACGGGCTTTGAGTTCGGAAACCTCTTCCTCGTGAATTCTTCTTTCATAATCAAGACGGGCCTTGAGTTCGGAAACCTCTTCTTTGTGAATCCTCTTGTTGATATCGAAACGGGCTTGCCACAAATTGTCTTTACGGCGGGCATCCTCGACAATCCTATCCATTTGTTCCCCCATTGATTTCATTATGTTGAGTAACCCTTCGTTGGATACGAAATCATTTCCACCATTGTTGTTGTTGCCGTTGGAAGCCATTGGACCTATTGGAAGAACACGGTTGATCTTAGATTGGCCCCACAAACATCTTTTGGATAAAATAAATTTAACCCACAAACACGAAAAAGACTCAACCATATAAAGAAAATGACTCTTTTTTTTTTTTTTTTTTTTTTACAAAAGTCGGAAGGACGGAGTCCTTTTTGGGAATTCTAGAAAAATAGTGGAATCGTCACACTAGTATATAGACCTTCTCGCGGTCCCATATACTCATCGGATTCCACCACGCTTGTGAATCCTACATGTATCGGGATTAAACTAAATTAATGTAGTAAATCATACATGCGGGGACGGATTTTTTTTATTTTCGTCCAAGATAGCCACTTTCGGGGATGGGGTTTTATTTCGTCCAATGCAACAAATTGGCATGTATGATTTGAAAACATTAGTTTAGGGAAATCTCGGTACATGGAAACCGACTTGAGTCACGGAGTGTTAGACCCTAGACTAGAATTGTGTGGTTTGTGCTCGGCTTGAATATGAGGCTCAAAGGTCACCCCCGACATGTAGTCATGAACTACGCCACGGGCTGAGGTTTACCGCTTCGAAAGAGTCAAGGTCTGGTGGAGCTTGAAACTTCCTAGGACGGGCCTCGACGGGTTTGGGGTTGGACTTGTGCGACTCGATAGTGAGCAGTTGATAAGAATATGTGCATATAGTGTGAGGTCTAACATGTGACAAGACATTTTTTTTTTTCAAAGAAAGAAAAAAAAGGAAACAAATAAGCACGTATTTACAACTCCCGAATCATCCGTGTGACCGGTAAAAATAAACAGAAAGTAAAAGAAATTGTATGTAGGCCCGGTGCCCACACACTGTCATTCTGCTCTGTTCTGCTTTCTGTGCACTGTTCTGTTTCTGGAAAATTGCCCAGAAGCGCGCGCCTCAGGGAAGTGATGTGGGAAGCGCGCGCATTGCGCAATGAATATGGGAGGCGCGCGCATCTGGGTTACCTGTCAGAATGTTAGAAGAAACTGCGGACTCAGGGGATTGCCCTGGTCCCAAATTATGTAACTTTCCCTTGCAGAAACTTGTTAGCACAGAAATATGAAATTGAAGGACGAGAAGGAAGACGGGCGATTCTGGTAATTGGGGTCGGCCGCGCGCGCTTTAGGCCAAGGAGGCCAGAGGCGCGCGCTTCCCATCCTTTTTACCAGAATGCCCAGAAAACAGAAATTAGAACACCAAAAGTTAAGAACGCAAGTTTAACCCTCTAAATCGTCCCCAGCGGAGTCGCCACTGTAGATACCCCGGGAAACCACAACTTGGCTAGAGCGGTGAATTATTCTAGGATGTCTAACTTGATTTTAGATTGTTTAGAGTCGCCACCTATGTTTTTAAAGGAACATAAGAAAAACTTAGAAATAGCCTAATTTATGTACAAAACCAGAGATTCGGGAGAGAAGGGTTCGGGGGTTAGGTGACGGAGTGGGAAGTACTTAAACACCCACTCCGCCCCGCTTACGCGGGTCTTGCTACTATTGGTGTTCTAATATTTACATGTCCTTCAATTAATTAAATAGAAATGTGCTAACAATTGTGATGAGAAGAAAAGGGGAAATAAAGGGGAAATAAAATAGAATTGTTTTATTTATTTAATGATAAAGATTACATGTAACAAGTAATGTTAAAGAATTACATTAAGAGATGAAGAGAAATTAACATGGTGAATTAAAGTTAAGATTAAAATGTAGGGAGATAACCTTAACTAACTTCAATATGTGAAGTAGTCATGTTGGTCATGTCCCATTAATGGGGATTGCATACATCAAGAAGAAGAAAACAAAGGAAGAAAATAGAGTTGTACCTTGAGAAAGAGGACTTGGAACCTTGACTTGAAAGTGTTGTTGTTGTAATGAAATTGTTGTAGAACAATTTGTTGTATAAAAACTCTTGTTGGAGAATTTGTGTAGAGAACTGTGTATAGTGTAGATGTAGTGAAAATGTGAGATTAAGGTCTAAAAAATGAGGTCCTTTTCCAAGGTAGGAGATGATGGTTTTTATAGGTAAAAAAGAGAGGGAAATGATGGAGGGAAATTGGTCATCCATGTGAAATGGAATGAGCCAATCACAAATAAGATAAATGAATAAAAGAAAAATAAAAGAAATAAAAGAAATCAAATAATAAATGAAAGAAATATTAGTTTTTGGGAAAAGGCTTAGAATTTGGGATTGGGAGTTAATGAGTAAAGGGGGGGATGAATGTGGATGTAAAAAGATGATTTTTGTGATCAAGAAAAGATGTTTGTAAATAAGAAAAGGGAGGGAAATAAGGTGCAATCCGTTACTGCCATAATGGAAGGCGCGCGGGTCCTGCTTTAGGGGCGAGACGCACGCGCAGCCCGTTAACAGTTCCGGAAGCGCCCGCGGCAGAGAAGGACAGAATGACCGAATGACCCTAAAAGTTAACTCTGTTATGCAGTTTAGTCCAAAAACTAACGGAATCAGTTAGGAACTTAACCGAAGTAACATAAATCAACAAAAATAAGTTAAATAAAAATACTTTGTATGCAATCGGGGTGAGAGGTCCAAGGCGGGGTGTCTACAGTACCCGATCTGAAAATGAGTTTATTAGGGATTTCCCAAATACATAAGGAATTTATAGGAATTACAAACTCTGCAAAGACTTGTCCCGGATTCCCAAAATATACCTCATTGTTCTAGAATATCTTAAAGATGGCCAAAATAGGGTTTCCATAAAACATGCAAAACCCTAGCTTAATAATTAAGTCAGCCAGGAATGATGGCCACGCGGCCACATTCGCCCAAGCTCCAACCTTGGCCACACGGCCAACATCGCCGCCGCCCTCCATCTTGGCCACGCGTCCACATCCGCCCCGGATGATCTGGACCGTCAGATCTCTCCATCAGTTTCCTATTTAAAGACCTCCCTTGCCTCATAATTGGGGGATCCGAATTTAGAGCTCACAAGTGACGATTTTGCTCCCAAATCAAGTCATTCAAGCCTCTAAAAACACTCTCAAGAATCCCAAGAAGATCCAAGGTTATTTCTTGCCAACAAAGGTAAGTTTTCTAACTTTTTCTTCATGTTCTTGTCATATTATTAGTTTAGATCCATAATATTCATATTCTTAATATGTTTATTCATGTGTTCTTTATAATATTCATGTTCCTAACATCTTTATTCATATTTCTTCATGACATTCATATGTTCATAATATGTTCTTCGCATATTCATCATATTCTAGGTTAAAACCTTATTTATGCTATATTTAGGGTTGCGATCTTCATGTTAACATGTTATTTCATAGCCAATGATGATCTAGGGTTCATCAACCCAAGGATGATCTAGGAACTACTTCTAAACCCTAATCTTTAGGTAATTCCCCCCTCATTATGCATGATCCCGATTCTTCTGCCTATTCTAAATTCTTCCCGAACTACGCTGAACTGAGCTTCTCACATTGAGAGGAACGTAGGCAATCTTCGGATCCGGTCTCAAACACTAACATACTACTAACACATTCATCATGATAGAAAGACGATCATTCGGGCAATAGGAGTGATAACGTTCAATATTCTTCTCTTGTTGTAATTTGACCCCCGAACCCATTAACATGCTTTTCTCAATGTTTTGGCTATAATTAAAACGGCGTGGCGACTCTCATAATTTTAATGTTACTATGAATATCTCAAATTCAAACACACGTATTCACAGTGGCGACTCTGCTTGGGACATGCTTTGAAACTTTTTCAAACTTAGTGGGTATAACTTTCGTCACATCATGATGCTTGCCATGTTTACACATGCACACACTTGCCATGTTTACACACGCACCTCACACACTTTCCATGTTTACACATGCACCCTACACACACCTGCCATGTACACACATGCACCCTACACACACCTGCCATGTTTACACATGCACCCTACACACTTGCCATGTTTACACATGCACGCACTTGCCATGTTTACACATGCACACACTTGCCATGTTTACACATGCACCCTAAACACACCTGCCATGTATACACATGCACCCTACACACACCTGCCATGTTTACACATGCACCTCACACACACTTGCCATGTTTACACATGCACCTCACACACCTGCCATGTTTACACATGCACCCTACACACACTTGCCATGTTTACACATGCACACACTTGCCATGTTTATACATGCACCTCACATACTTGCCATGTTTACACATGCACCCGTGCACCCCGCAATGTTAATACTTGTACTTTGTTGATACTTGTACTTTGTATATACCTTGTACCTTTGTTATTTTCGCCTTAGTATTAGGGTCAAACAAAACTCTGCTATGCTCCCTTGTACGTTATTTTCCTTCTCCTGCATTGCATAGCATCATTCAAGCATTCAAAACTTCTCTCTTTTATCCTTAAAAAGAATTAGTTTCTTGCCACACACTACCACTAGTCCGTGTCAGCTCTGCACAGGTCCCTACTACCCGGAGTATTCGATGTGCAGGAATTTGTGCGCTACTGCCTCACATTTTTCGAGTCACTCGTCTACTCCACTCACCGTGTACGTTCCACGAGCGGTGGGAACCTTTATCCTACCCGTGTCAACCCACACATAGAGATTAGGACACTCCTTGGACCAACCATTTAGGATGTAAATAAATGCAAAACTTTTCATTAAATAAAATGTGCATTGCATCTAGGCGACCTCTAAGGTCCATCGCTCACCCCTGGGCCATCTATCAAAATTCCTCATCTTGGCCTATCTAGGTTACCTACCCATGATTGCGATCCATTTGGGTCTACCCTTCATCTCGACCCGCTTTGGTCAAAATCCTACCATCCTTTGGCCTCTTAGGACAACTTTATCTACCTTTGACCTCCTAGGTCAACCTTTGACCGCCTAGGTTAGCCTTACCAACCTTTGACCTCTTAGGGCAACTTTGACCCCCTAGGTTAACCTTTGACCTCCTAGGTCAACCTTATTCGCCTTTTTTTTTTTTTTTTTTTTTTTTTTTTTGGAAACCAGGGCGGCACCTGGGAGGATTTTATTAATTGAAAATAAATAAAATTACAAGAGGGGGACAACCACCCGACTTAATGCCGGATATGGAGCCGGACCTCGAAGTCCAATAAATAAGACAAAGCCTCAAAAGGTAAAGCCATCTAAAAACTAAAATCCTAAAAAAATTAAACCATAAAATGATCCTCACATTACCATTTGTAGCCCATACATGAGTCTTCAACATCATCAACCCAAGCTTCATATGCATAACCCATGAGTCCACCATACAAGCCCAAAATCCGTTCCAAAACCAGCCCAAAAGATAAGTCCAACCATGCCCCATAGCCCAGAAAACCGACCGGTCCATATCCACGACCCGCTCGGACCCAACCAGCCCGCTCGACCGCGCAAGAACCAAGACTCGGCCGTGCACTATTAGACTCAAAATCCATATTTCTGTACTCCTTCCCTCAGCCGCGGCAAGACCTCCATTCGTCCGAGCAAAATGCATCTGCTCGGCCGAGTCATATATGGTGCTCGGCCGAGCACCCCCTGTTCTGACACTTTCGTAGCAAATCTCAAAAATCCCAAAAATTAAACAAAAAACCATTTGAGACCAATTTTTACCTTCTTTCGACATAGCAACCACCATCATCAAAGCGTAAAGCGTCCAATACACCTCTAGGAAGATCCCGAGTCGTATTATATACCCTCTGATTCCCATGGATATGCGCCTCTGCAGCCAATCTGTCTGCCACTCCGTTCGCTTGACGAAGGACATGTTCTAAACCATAACCTCTTACGAATACCGAACAATCCCGGATTCATACGTGTATTGCCAAGGACTTTGAAATTTACCTTTTAAAATGTTGACAGCCACCAAAGAATCAGAAAGAACCATCACTGACTGCAACCCCCACTGACGACACATGCACAAACCATCATGAAGTGCGAAAATCTCAGCTTGCATGTTTGTGCCCATGCCATAAAAATGAGAAAAGGCAAACACCATAGCCCCTCTACAATCCCGAACTATTCCTCCCCCTGTGCAAACACCATGAACTGCAGAACCATCCGTATTAAGAGTATAAAAATGCGACTTACCAGGTTCCCACCTTAAGTATCTTCTCGGCCGAGTCTTATGCGGAGCAATCTTAAGACCAAGGTTCTCCAACAAAATGCATTCCTCCCTTCTTGGTGCCCTCTTCGGAACTAGGAAAGAACACATCTCATTAAGAGAATGCTTGACCCCATCAACAATCTTTGCACTGTTCATAATGCTCCCATCAAAGACCGCCTTACACCTAGCCTTCCAAATCTCCCAACAAGAAAACATCATAATGCCCATACGGACTAAACCAATTTGACGGCGCTTTGATTGACCCCCACACCAAACATCCCATAAATGTGGCAAATCACTATAAATATGAGGGAAAGGGAAGAATCTTACCCAATGCCTCCATACCGACTGAGCCATGTCCGACTGCAACAAAAGATGATCTAGAGTCTCCCTTTGACCACCACCCGGACAACAAACACATCGAGACGGAATGTGAAATCCCCGGGATTCCAACTTAGCATCCACCGGTAGACCATCATGCATGACTTTCCACCAGAATCCACTAACCTTTGTTGGGATATTGGGATGCCAAATTTTAGCACCCCATTCCACCAAAGGACTCCTAACCCGAATATGCTCCCACCAAGCAGCAGTCTCAAAATCCCCAGTTTTAGTCAAGGTAAAAACTACCCTATCAGGGGCATCATCGACAACACGAACCCTTCTCGCAGAGTCTCGCAACTCATCCGGTATAAACTGAATGAATTCATCAAGAATAGGAATGCCATCACGTACCAACAGATTGTGATCTTCGGGTCTAGGTCCTCCAAGACGAACCCCACACCAATTATCAGCCCAAAATTTCACCTCCCCACGGCCAACCACCCACCTGCTGCAGTTATCCAACTGATCTAACATACATGCTGCTGCCTGCCACACATGAGAACTAGAGGCCGCTGCTTGCCCCCCATATTTGACCTGAATATACCTCGACCACAAAGAATCCCCCCGAGTGGCCACCCAAGCAAGCTTAGCCAACATCGCTTTATTCATGTCTTCTAAGTGCCTAATGCCCAAGCCGCCTTCTTGGATAGGTCTACACGCCTCATCCCAAGATACCCAATGGGCACGTTTCTCCCCTCCACTGCTCCACAGAAAATTGGCCATGGTACTTTCTAATTTTCTAAGAACCGCCTTAGGCACTTTAAGGACCCCCAAAGAATAAATAGGTATGCTAGATAATACAGATTTAATAAGCGTTACCTTGCCACCGAATGACAGTAACCTCGCCTTCCACCCATCTACCCTCTTCAAAACCTTGGACTCAAGCTCCGCAAAGTGCACTCTTTTAACACGACCTTTGAAAAGTGGCATCCCCAAATACTTAAGGGGAAACTGCTGATAAGTGCAACCAGACCATCTTCGGATATTTGCAATCTCGAACTGTCTCATCTTTGCACCTACGTAGAATCCACTTTTTTCAAGATTAATTAACTGACCCGAAGCCCGTTCATACATAGTCAGAACACCTCTGAGCCCCTCAATAGATCTCGACGACCATTACAGAATAGCAGCATGTCGTCAGCGTATAACAAGTGAGATATCGGAAAGACCCCTCTACCATGCTCATAGAGTAGAAATTCGTTACCCAGAACCGCTCGATGCAAAGCCCTGGAAAGAATCTCTTGAGCAATAATAAACAGCAAAGGAGATAGTGGGTCACCTGCTTAACACCACGAGACGAGGCAAAGTACCCATGAGAAACTCCACCCATACGAACCGAGTACCAGTTGCCTCTAACCAACCGCGAAATCAAGCCACAACAAATATCGTTAAAACCCAATGCAGTCAATGCCCGAAATAAGAAATCCCACTCCAAGCGATCATAAGCTTTGGACATATCTAACTTAAACAACACGTTACCTCCAACAACTTTCTGATCAATACGGTGGACCATCTCATGGGCCAAAGCGATGTTCTCCTGAATACCCCTCCCCTTAATGAACCCCGTCTGCTCAGGAGAGATAATTTTGGGCAACACACTAGCCAAACGAAGGGTAAGGATTTTAGAGATTACCTTATTCATAAAGGTAGATAGACTGATAGGTCGCAAATCCTTAAACCCCGTTGGCTTATCCACCTTGGGCAGCAAAACAAGCACATTAGAAGACACCCCCTTCGGGAGCTCCTCCCCATGATAAAACGATCTAACAGCAGCGATCACATCAGCCTTAATGGTAGGCCAGCAACCTCTGAAAAATTGACCTGTAAAGCCATCAACACCAGGAGCACTGTCAGCATTCAAAGATTTAATGGCCTCCAAATCTCACCTTCCTCAGGCACTGCAGTTAACATCTGATTGTCCTCCGCTGAAACCCCTGCCTCAATATCCTGAAAAGCCTCTCGTCATCATATGAGGACCAGAACTAAAAATCTCCTCAAAGTGCGCCGCACCCAACTGACCCAAGATGCTCTCATTATCACACCAGGATCCGTCTGCCAACTGCAACTTCAAAGAATTCTGACGTCTTCTCTCCCTGATAGAGGCATGAAAAAATGCAGAATTACGATCTCCATCCTGAACCCATAACTGCCTTGACTGTTGCTGCTTCATATCAATTTCCCACCTACGAACCTGTGCCAACTCATCAGTCTTCTGCTTTAATTCAGCAGCAACCGAATCATCCCCATTAGATTGTAGAGAAAAATCCAATCTAGTGATATCATCCTGCAACTGGTCTATCTTCCGAAAGATATTCCCAAAAACTTCCCAATTCCACTTTCTCAGTTCCTTGCGCAGAAATGCAATTTCCTGTGCAACCGGAGCAACGGAGTACCCCAGCAATCACGACCCCACACCTCACGCAAAAAACCTTGAAAACCCGGATGATCAAGCCACATTTTATGAAATTTAAAAGGGCATTTGGGCTTTGATATCGCAGCGAATTTAATCTGTAATGGAGAATGATCCGACACATCTCTCGGCAAATGAGTGACAGTAATACTGCCATGCTGCGCAGTAAAAGTCCCATTCACCAAAACACGATCAATACGCTGCCAAATACGACTAGCAATTGGGAAACCATTACACCAAGTATACTTACTTCCTTCATACCCCGCATCAGAAATGCCAGCATTAACCATAAAACCGCAAAAATCATCAATACTAGGGAAATCCCACCCATTACCTCCCAGTTTCTCTGACGGATCAGCAATGATGTTAAAATCACCACCCACTAACCACGGCTCATCAAACTGACCAGATAATTGCACAAGATCATCCCACAACGACTGTCTCGGAATACGATCGCAACTGGCATAAACAAATGAGAAAATACCATATGCATCCCCAAACACCGTTACTCGAACTGAAATATGCTGATTAGTCATAGAAACCACATCCAAATCTATACCAGTTCTCCATAAAACCCAAATATGCCTATTAACAGGATTACCATGCAAGAACTTATCAAAGCCTAGTTGTTTAGCAATATTTGGAAGCCTAACACCGTAAAGTTTAGGTTCCAAAATCGCCAAACACCAAGGCTATGATGCTGAATCATAAGCTTTAAAGCATCCATGGTACTATCATTACCAACACCTCTAGCATTCCAGATAATGATCGACATAATAAATCTATTTAGAAATAGAGTTTACCCCAACAGTCTTGCTTCGGGTTTGCGGAGGCGAACCCACCTGCGACGACTTACTGCCCTTCCTTCTCCTACGCCTTGATTTCTGTCCACTGGAAACCTCATTAAATGATGAATCCTTAGACTCTTCAGTGCTTTCTGTGACACTAACCTCAACATCAGTTGCACCCCCTGAAGACTCTGAGTCCCTATCTTCCTCTGCTCCGGTAGTAATACCTCTGTCATCACCCAAACCAGTCCCATCTGCCCTATCATTCTCCTTGTCCACAAACTGCTGTGCTCCTGAATAGTTTCAGTAGATGGAGGTGCCTGTGTCTCAGAGACGTGATCAACAGAAACGTTAACCGAAGAACCTTCCGTGCTGGTGCTCAGAACTGCTTCCGTGTTAACCATACACAAAGGTAATTTCTCAATTGGCTCCTTTACTGCAGCCCCATCCTCCTCTGTATCCTTGATCACAATCTCCTCATCAACCTCCTCATCCTCCAAACCATCTAAAACCGCAAAGGAGTTTTCATTAACTTTTGGCTGCTGCTGCTGCTGCGATTTCGGCTGCTGCTGCTGCGGCTGGGGCTGCTGCTGCTGCAGTGTCGGCTGCTGCTGCTGCAAATTCGGTTGATGCTGCTGCTGCTGAACCCTTTCAAGCACTGCTCTTTCTGCTTTATCCTGATCTGGAGAAATATCCTCAACCAATATCACAGAACTTGTTTTACCACCTGACTTGGGAGCTGTAATCTCCCCCTCTTCCTTACCAGTACCCTTGTCATCCACCTTGTTCATCCATACATCATGGTTACCCAAAATGCGAGTTGACCCATACTCCAAGCGAGAATGAACATTCCCTTTAGCCTGATTTTGCCCGCTAGAACCTACAGTATTTTTGCCCTTTTCTGCAGCTGGAACCATATGTGTACCTCGCTTTCCCACTACCTGCCACTCAGAATTAGGCTTCTTCTGATTAGCCATTTGATTCTGTCTCTGTTCCGGCTCTCTAGATGGCTGCTGTGGAAGTGGCGGCTTCTGCTGAGGTTACTGCTGCTGCTGTTGGTTCTGAGTCTGTTGTTGCTGCCTTCCTATATTTCGACCCTGTCTCTTTGCATTTCTCCGGCAAGAATACTCATCATGACCCAACATACCATAGTTGGTACAGTAAAGCACATTACCCTCATATTCAATATCCTGCCAAAAACCATTTTCCCGAGTCGTCC
Organism: Campanula takesimana; assembly: GCA_026119855.1. Taxonomy (NCBI): domain Eukaryota; kingdom Viridiplantae; phylum Streptophyta; class Magnoliopsida; order Asterales; family Campanulaceae; genus Campanula; species Campanula takesimana. The sequence goes on along the minus strand of JAOWBW010000975.1, from coordinate 24,267 downwards.
CCAAATAAATACGTTCCGGTCTATGTTTAGAGACATCCATTTCCACACAAAAACGGGCAAACCCATGGTGTGTAAAACCAACAGACTTATCATCAGCACGTATAAAAGTACCCAAAGAATTACCAATGTTCTCCATAAAAGCATACCAATGTAACGGTAAATTAGGCAAACGAACCCACACTGATATACAAGGATTATCATAGGCATAATCAAAATCAGGTGTCCAACGGAAGCATCTAAACATTGAATTCATAATAACGTTGGTTTCCCTGGCTAAAGCCAAAGTTAAATCTTCCTGAGTAGAAAGATACACAAGTACATGTCGTGGGTCAAGCAAACCCACATTAAAAACACCCTTTAAACCCCAGTGCTGAGAGATATGATCATGAATTACCTTCAACTGAGGACGACCAGTAGTAAATTTTAATACCACAGTAAATTTCAAACGGTCCACCGCCGCTTGTACTTCCCTACCAGTCAAAATCACAGCTGGTTCACCATCAATAACCGCACGTTGACGAGCAGGTGCTTTAATACCTTCAAAGGGATTGACGAAAGTCCCATCAACACCCTTGTCTCCTTTCAGAGCCGCAGAATACGAAACCTTAGCTTGACCACCTTGATTAGTACCATTATGAATCCCAGCAGCATAGGTCCGACCGGATGTATGAACAGGTCCGACCGGACCTTCTGATGCAGGCGCTCGGCCGAGTCCCTGGACCTGCGCGGCCGAGCCGACGTGATTCAGAGAATTGCCAGCTGCCGCCATGGACGAAGTAATGGGATTTCCTCCATGCAAACCTTGAGAAATAGCCTCCTTAGCACCAGTAACAATCGCACCACTTAACATGGAAGTATTTGGAACTCCCCCAACAACAACCGATCCCCCACCATGCAGATTAGGGTTTTTGGGATACAAAACCCTAGTTTCACCATTATCAACTCCACCACCATCCATACTTATGCCAATCCCCTCCCTTGCCATTGCCGAAGGTGGCCGCCGGCAAAAGAGAGAAATCAACAAAAAATCTGGCAAAAAAGGCCAACAACCGAATCAAAATAAAAAAATTCACCTCCAGAATTCGGACTGTAAAAACGCGATTCCCGATGATTGAACCGTTGGATCGTATTCAAATTTTTGTAGAACTTGTGCATAACTAATACGCACCTTTTCACCGTTGGGATCGTCAAAATAAATCCCGACGCCGGAGATATGGCCGGCGGCCGAATCAAATTCTAAATTCCAGGACAGTCCAGAAAAATGACGATTCCTGATGATTGAACCGTTGGATCGTCTTCAAATTTCTGGAGGGATTTCGTAACACCTAATCGATACTTTCCACCGTTGGGATCTTATTCGCCTTTGACCCCTAGGTCAACCTTATCTACCTTCGACCTCCTAGGTCTACCCTTGACCTCCTAGGTCAACCTTACCACCTTTGCCCCCCCAGGTCAACTTTATCGTCTTTTGACCTCTTAGGTTACCTTGACCGCCCTAGTCAACTTTATCCGCCTTTACCTCTTAGGCCTACCCTTGACCTCCTAGGTCAACCTCATCACCTTCGACCTCTTAGTCACCCCTCGACCTCTTAGGTCAACCTTTGACCCCATGGTCAACCTCATCCGCCTTGACCTCTTAGGTTCCCTTGACCGCCTAGGTCAACTTTATCCGCCTTTGACCTCTTAGGTCTACCCTTGACCTCCTAGGTCAACCCTATCACTTCGACCTCTTAAGGTCACCCCTCGACCTCTTAGGTCTACCCTTGACCGCCTAGGTCAACTTTATCCGCCTTTGACCTCTTAGGTCTACCCTTTACCTCCTAGGTCAACCTTATCACCCTCGACCTCTTAGGTCACCCCTCGATCTCTTAGGTCAACCCTTGACCGCCTAGGTCAACTTTATCCACCTCCGACCTCTTCGGTCAACCTTTGACCCCCTAGGTCAACTAATCATCTTGACCTCTAGTCAACCTTTGACCCCCTAGGTCAACCTCATCCTCCTAGGTCAACCTTATCACCTTTGACCTCTTAGGTCAATCTTTGACCACCTCGGTCAACATTATCACCCGTTGACCTCTTAGGTCAACCTTTGACCCCTAGGTCAACCCAATCACCTTCGACCTTAGGTCAAACTTGGATGCCCAGGTCAACCTTATCCGTTTTCAACCTCTTAGGTCAATCTTTGATTCCATAGGTGACCAATTACCTTTGGTCCTAACCTCTTAGTCGAACCGTCATCTTGACCCACCTAGGTCATTATTTGACCCACCGTCGTCGAGACCCAACCTAGGTCAACTCGTTTAGGTCCAACTTGTCCGTCTTAGGTTAAAACTACCCCTTCACCTTTGACCCGTCAAGGTCAACCCGTGACCCGCTTAGGTCGACTTACCTATCTTGGATCCATCTAGGTCAATCTCCAACCTTCCTTAGTCCACCAACCCGAATAGGTCAACCTTAGACCCGATTAGGTCAAACCATGTCTATCCCGCTTAGATCATCCCATAGGCGAACCGCTACAAACCCGCTATCTTGATTCATTCACCATATAGGTCAATCCAACCTTCTCATTTAGGTCGACCTATCCTTACCCATCTAGGTCAACCCACCATTATCGTCGCATCCTAGCTTGAACCATTTCTTGTCTCAAACATTAGGTCAAACCTTAGGTCAAATTTAGGTCAAACCTTAGTCAAACCTTACCCGATTCCTATAGGTCTTCCTCACCCATGCTTGACTACAGACCGAGTCATCTCCCTCTTTTTGACCCCTATGGTCATCTCTCACCTCTTTTTAAAAAGTCTAACTTGACTCGAACTACGGCGACCTGAGCCTCTTATTGTGTGGGACCTCTCCCTCATGGTAAGGGGAACGTAGGCAACTTCGGCCCCGTCAAACTTTCAAATTCTTGTCAAAAATGCATTTCAAAGTGTGGAGACCGACTCTTTTCCAAAAGTGATTTTATAACGATGCCTTCTCATTAATTATAAATCTAAGCTCAATTCAAAGACATAATTCCCCCACAACTATTGTAGATCCGCATCATGTCTGTTGAAAGGAACATCGAAGTTGCAAATGAAGCTATTACCCAAGGTCTCGAGACAACTCTCCACACAATACTGATCTCAATGAGCAAGCGCTCCATTTCGAGACCATCCTCAACGAAGTGAGCAACCCTCTTCCGGACCGCTCTGACGAACAAGAAGCCACTTTGAGACTGTCCTCTCAAGCAAGTCGACCGCTTTCAAAAGAGATGTGCAAGGCTCTAAAGGACGCCGAGAAGCGCCTTCACTCTGATATTTATTGCATTTATGATTACCTCGGCCGAGTTCTCCCTCTTGCTCAATTTCAACACCCGTACGCTCCTCAAATGTATGGGCCATCATAGATTTCCCCCGTTGGGATGCCTCCTAAGACTACTCATCAAGAAGGTACCGGTACCTAAACCACCCTCAAATACAGTTCGGAAGGACGAACGCGAGTACAATGACTTGGGTATGCCGTTAGCCAAACTCTACAAAAGTCTAGTTCAAGCCGGCAAGTTGTCTCATTTGTCCAACTATGAACCAAGTAGGGTGAAGCAAGGCTTGGATCCCTCCAAACACTGCCAATACCACCAGTACGGGCATGACACCGAAGATTGCCTCCAATTGAGGAGAAAGATTCAAAGCCTCATTGACAGCGGAGCCATCACCCGCCAACGGAATACATGGGCATGGGCAAAAGAGGAAATTGGGGCTACCTCCTTTAAATAAAAGAAAAGAAAAGGGTCATTCAGTCTTCGTAGGTTCTAGAGTGTCCTTAGTCAAAAGTCCACCTTGGACGATTTTTGTTTCTTTAAGTAAAAGTCCACCCGGACTAGTCAGTTTAAATCTTTTAGTTCCAATAAAAGGGTCTTTATTTCTTTTCTTTTCTCTCTAGACTTGAGACATAAGCTTGCATATATCAATTTCATGAAAATTGTCTTATTCACCATTTTCGCTTGATTGCTATATCTTTATATGATGAATTAATCTTAATCTTACTCATTAATGACGACTCATTAAAAGGTAAATGGACCCACAAACCATTCACATAACTAAGTAAACGATTAATCTCAAAATAACAAATGCTTCGATCAATTGGGATGAACGAATCACTTTCTCTTCTCTCTACATTCTACCCCCATACTCTCTCTTTCTATACACTCACCCCTTGTACACACTTCATGTGCACTCTCTATATACACCTTCTCCCATACACTATCCTCATACGCTTCTCATCCCACCATTAGACCCCTTTTTATAAGGTCGTGACAAAGAAATGGACTGCAGTTGCTCATCATCAAATAGACATCCATGCTGCCACAATTTAAAGGGTTGGTTTGTTCCCTTCATGAGTACTACATGCCGTTACATGGGGCTGTCCGTATTCCATCGCAAATGTAAGACAAGTGCACGAAGTCATTCATGCCATTAATTGGTGCACGTGATAATCCAATGGAGCTCTACCGGTGAAAATCAAGGGGCTAGGATGCCCGCCGCCAGCAAAAGGCCGCTTGAACTATAAGGAAGCTACCTCGCAATCGAGAGAGGCGAAAGCAAACTAGGGCTTGTCTTGCCCAATGTTTCATGTACAAATAAAAAAAAAATAATAAAAAAATATGGCTCGCTAGGTTGAAACCCAAAAGGGCGACCTAGGCAAAAGTTAGAGCATTGCACAAAAAGAAGCCGCTAGGTTGAAAACCCGAAAGGGGCGGCTAGGCAAAAAAAAAGGGTGTGCACAAGAGATAAAATAAAAAAGAAAAAGAAAAATAGAAGGGGCTATCACCATGGAAAAATAAAAGTCCCATTTTCTTTTCACCTCAAATGTTCTATTTTCCTTTCTTTCCTTACAAAGTAGATAAACGGCAGCAACCCATGACAACTACTATGGAGCAATCCACTGCAACAACTACAAAGGAGTAATCCACCGCAATGAGCTACAAAGAACAACTCACCTCAAACGAACCTCACACCCCTAAACTCAAAACGCAACTTCATCGTCACCGGGCAACCACTCAAAGCCAAACATAACCTACCTTGGGCCAACTTTCTTTCTTTTCTTTCCTCCCACACATACCCACTAAACCCGACACCATCGTCAAGCGGGTCATCCCCGAACTACGCAGACCTGAGCTCCTCACCTTGAGGAGAACGTAGGCAACCTCCCGGTCGGTCCAAAATATACACAACCCACCTCGAGCCAATTTTCTTTCTCTTCTCTCTTCCCCCATATTTCTACTCCTGACTTCTTCACTCACAATTGATCAAAACATTTATTAATTTGAGGCTACTTGTTTTACCAATTAACCATAACTCATTAACTAATCAACGAGGTCCATTCTCGAGCAATCAAATGAGAATCTTGAATAAACACAATTTTCAAATGTCTCGACAAGTCTTCTGTTCTACAATCTAGGAAAGAGCTAAACACTTACTTTCTGTCAAGCAGGGGCTTCCTTCCTTTTATATACACTCAATTGTCCAAAGAGTCAAAATGCGAGTACTATCTCTCTCCCTCTCACTATCACCAAAATGCCCCCGCATGTTTCAAACAATTATTTTTCCTTTTTTGAGTCGACTGAATGATTTTCAAAAAAAAAAAAAAAAAAAAAGAAAAAAGATGACGCAAAAAAGAGACGCCCGCTAGATTGAAAACCCGAAAGGGCGGTCTAGGCAGAAAAAATGGTGCGTCTTAAAGGAGGTAGGATACCCCGCTCTACACCCTTATCGAACTGGGTTTTCCCAACAGAATGGGTCGACTATGTGTTTTCTCAGAGAATACGAGGGTCCCAACAAGAATATACTTAGAAGAAGGGCATCCCTCATCATCAAGCTTGATGTAGAAGTTTCTCAAAGGAGGGAGGGTACCCGCTCACCAAATTAGATAATCCCCAACGGAATGGGTCGACTATGTGGTTTCCCAGAGAATACCGAGGCATCAACAAGGAAACACTTAGAAGAAGGGCACCCATCATCGTCAAACTCGGCACGCGACGACCTATTTGGATTGATTAGAATCATAATTAATTATAAGGCATCTGTATAATATCATAACAATTTCTTAAAGTTTTCTCCTCCCCGACACTTTGTTTATAAACTCGCACTCTCGGTCTCCATAAAATAGTAAAACACATCTTCGGTCCGTCCGGGACCCATCTATGTGATTCCCAGAGTTGACTCGGTCCTTTACCCTATCTCCTACACTTTAGGGAACCTTTAGGGACTAAACCCTCAACTCTCTAGTCGACCCAAGCCTACCCGGTCAATCTTACCTAGGTTACACCATAACTCCTTAGGTCCCGAACCTACCGTGTGAGTCTTACCTAGATTACATCATAACCCCTTAGTTCGACCTTCCACAAGTTTGTAGCATGACCCCTTAGGCCTTAAACCGGTTTACCCAGACCTTCAAACCTTAAACCGGTTAGCCAAACCAAAGTCCTTAGGATGAACCATTAGGTCCCGAACCTACCGGTCCCAAGCCTACCCGATCTCCTAGATCTCAAACCTACCAACAATACTCGTCCTTACCCTATCTAGGCATAGCTCTCTTATCCTCCTAGGCCAGCCTCTTAGATCTACCCAGTCTAACCTGTTGAACGATCCCTTAGATCCCAAGTCCATGCAAGGCCGCCAAACACTACCTTATAGGTCTCTAGCATATCCATTCACACCTTAGGTCTCAACTCCTAAACCCTTTAGCATCAAAATTGTCTACCCTCTAAGTCTATAACCTTAGAGCTCGTCCCTTAGAACTCTTTAGTTCCCAGCCTTCTTGGTCTGACCAACTAAATCTATGTTATCCCTACTTCTGGGTCTAAACCCCTCTACAAACCTAGTGTCACCCATTAGCCGCGAGAGACTACCTAGCCTGACCTTCACCCATAGGTCTCCAACCTACTTAATCCAAGTCGAGTCCAAACCTCGAACCTACGCGATCCTCTCCTCAAACTCCATGGATCTCAACATCGCTCCCCCAACGAGCCTAAACCTCGAACCTGCTCAAGCACATTGGATCTCCTGCATACCGCGCCATGCCATAGACCCGTCCGGTCAGACTCGTGCGCTTAACACCTTTGGGGTCCCATCCCTAGCCTACCTTCACAATCGCCGAACAGCTTGGTCACGCGCAATGACCTCTAAGACAAACTTAGGTCCTAAGCATACCCAATCCAACTTAGGCACCTATTGTACTCAAGCAAAGTCTTGGACACTCAATCCCTTTAGCTAAAGCGCCAACATGGTCACATGTCCAGACCCATTTCTCGCACATGGCTCACACCTAGCACACCTTAGAGCCCAAACCCGACATGCGTTATTAGGTACTAGGATCATCCAATCCCAATCCATTTCTCCTTGGCCGACCTCAAGCCTACTTGGTCCTAATCCATAACGCGGTTTCTCTAGGACAAAAGACTTACCCGCTTGAAAGCCTTATGTCCCAACGCTACCCTGCCTAGCCTTCGATCTCCTAGATCTCAGGCCTACCATTTCATTAGGCCCCGATCTCCTTAATACATGTCTGAGTCTTACCCTAGCTAAACCCTAGAACTTTAGCCTAGGTCTAATCTATCGAGCCTATCCAGCCACGAGGTATCAAGCTCATTTGCCCCAAACCGCAACACTCTTAGACCTCAAACTTGCTCGGTCTAAAACCAAGACAAACCTTCAAATGCTTTCGGTCTCCAAACCCTAGCCTTAAACTAGGTAAACACATTCTCTAAACCCTAGCCTCAAGCCTAGGTAGTCACATCATTCTCTCTGAACCATAGCCTCAAGCCTAGGTAATTACATCCTTCTAAAACCTAGCCCCGAGCCTAGGTAGTTACATCCCTTCCAACCCTAGCTTAGAGCCTAGGTATTTACACCCTCCTAAACCCTAGCCTTGATCCTAGGTAGTCACGTATCCTCTCTAAACACTAGCCTCAAGCCTAGGTAGTCATATCATTCTCTCTGAAACCTAGCCTCAAGCCTAGGTAATTACATCCTTTCAACCCCTAGCCTAAAGCCTAGGTAGCTACACCCTTCCTAACCCTAGCCTTGATCCTAGGTAGTCACATATCCTATCTAAACCCTAGCCTTAAGCCTAGGAAACCACAACATCCCCTTTAACCCTAGCCCCAAATTCTAGGGAATTTCCAAAGCCCGTATGCAACATCATTTCCAAATTCCGAAACCCTAATCTCGAAACCTAGGAAATTTACAATCTCAATTCTCCATTTTATTGAACCCTATCTAAACCTAGGATATAATGCCCTGTCCAAAACTCAATCAACCCTAGCCTCAAGCCTAGGAAGCCGCATTCGCTCTAAACCCTAGCCTCGAGCCTAGGTAATCGCATTCTCTCTAAACCCTAGCCTCAAGCCTAGGTAGTCACATCATTCTCTCTGACCCTAGCCTCAAACCTAGGTAATTACATCCTTCCTAAACCCTAGCCCCGAGCCTAGGTAGTTACATCCCTTCCAAACCCTAGCTTAGAGCCTTGTATTTACACCCTTCCTAAACCCTAGCCTTGATCCTAGGTAGTCACGTATCCTCTCTAAACCCTAGCCTCAAGCCTAGGTAGTCATATCATTCTCTCTGAACCCTAGCCTCAAGCCTAGTAAAATTACATCCTTTCAAACCCTAGCCTAAAGCCTAGGTAGCTACCCCTTCCTAAACCCTAGCCTTGATCCTAGGTAGTCACATATCCTATCTAAACCTAGCCTTAAGCCTAGGAAACCACAACATCCCTTTAACCTAGCCCAAATTCTAGGGAATTTCCAAAGCCCCGTATGCAACATCATTTCCAAATTCCGGAAACCCTAATCTCGAAACCTAGGAAATTTACAATCTCAATTCTCCGTTTTATGAACCCTAGTCCAAAACCTAGGATATAATGCCCTGTCCAAAACTCAATCAAACCTAGCCTCAAGCCTAGGAAGCCGCATTCGCTCTAAACCCTAGCCTCGAGCCTAGGTAGTCGCATTCGCTCCAAACCCTAGCCTCAAGCCTAGGTAGTCACATTCGCTCTAAACCCTAGCCTCAAGCCTAGGAAGAAATTATCCTCTTTAAACTCTATCATCAAGCCTAGGATTCAACATTACCTTCAAACCCCAGTCCTAGACCTAGGAAACTCCTTCACCTTAGTCTCAAAACGTAGGAAGTTTACAGTCCTTAGCCTTAAAACCTAGCCTAAAGCTAGGTTACCATGAACATTTCCAAGCCATAGTCACCAATCCAGAAAAAATGGTGAACCTAACATCAAGCTTAGTGGACCTTCCACAAAAGCAATCCCTCTTCCCAATGGTCCATGGTCTCAAGCCTAGGAAGTCACAACCCTTTCAACTCCCAGCCTTAGGTCTAAAGCCAACGCCTTTGCAACCTCTGAACCTACCACAACTCCAAGCCCTAGCCTCGAAGCCTAGGATATTTCAAACCCTAGTCCCAAACCTGGAGAGTCATGGTCCTAAACACCTGTTTCCAAACCTTGTTCGAAACCCTAACATCTAGGAAGTTCCCAAACCTCAACCTCTCCAAACCCTAGCCCCAAACCTAGGAATCTGCATTCTCTCCAAACCCTAGTCTCAAGCCTAGGAAGCACCATCTCTTTAACCCTAGCCCAAGTTCTAGGGAATTTCCAAAGCCCTGTGTGCAACATCCTTTCCGAATTCCCAAAACCCTAGTCTCGAAACTAGGAAATTTATAATCTCAATTCCCGCCTAGTCTATGCCTAGGATACAATCGCCTTTCCATATTCTCTCCGAACCCTAGCCTCGAGCCTAGGTAGTCGCATTCTCTCAAAACCCTAGCCCGTAAGCCTAGGAAACCCCACATTGTATCCAAGACACAATCCAAAGTCTAAAAACCGTAACATCTTTTGCATCCTTATCTCAAGGCTAAGAGGCTACCCATCCCTTTCCTTAGAAGCCTTAGGTCCTACCCTAAGCAACCAAGAGAATGTCCTTACCTAATACCTTCATCTTAATGGTTCGTAGCCTCATATTATGTATTCTTCCTAATTTAGGGTAAGCGGATCCCAAACATTACGCTTTCCGTGGTCGTCCTTTGCTCACCAAAGAGTCCTTTACCTTGGCGACCTCCCGAGAGTCCATCACTTTGCGACTCCCCAAGAATCCATCACTTCTGCGATTCCTTGAGAGTCCTATCAGCTTCATGACTCCTTGAGAGTTCATCCCGTTTACGACTTAATAACGATCCATCATCTCTGCCTCCGCATGAAAAATCCCATTTTTACCACTGACCTGTTTCATCCATTGTAGGTGCCCTTAACGCTATTTTGACTGATGTTCGTTATTTTTGGGTACGGGAAGCCTCTTAAATTTCCATTCTTCACCGACTATTTGCTTAGGATTCGTATGGTTGTAGAGACTTCGGTGCCTCTATGACATACGCATCCTAGATCGATGCGATTGGCAGAAGCCTCGGCGTTTCTGTTTTTGAGAGATCCAGCATCTATTATTTTAGCATTTCCTAATATTTGCTTAGGATTCATATGGTTGTAGAGACTTTGGCGCCTCTATGACATACGCATCCTAGATCGATCACGATTGGCAGAAGCCTCGGCGTTTCTGTTGCGAGAGATCCAGCATCTATTATTTTAGCATTTCTAATATTTGCTTAGGATTCATATGGTTGTAGAACTTCGGCGCCTCTATGACATACACATCCTAGATCGATCGTGATTGAGAAAGCCTCGGCGTTTCTGTTTGCGAGAGATCCAGCATCTATTATTTTAGCATTTCCTAATATTTGCTTAGGATTCGTATGGTTGTAGAGACTTCGGCGCCTCTATGACATACGCATCCTAGATCGATCGTGATTGGCAGAAGCCTCGGCGTTTTGTTTTCGAGAGATCTAGCATCTATTATTTTAGCATTTTGCTAATATTTGCTTAGGATTCGTATGGTTGTAGAGACTTCGGCGCCTCTATGACATACGCATCCTAGATCGATCGAGATTGGCAGAAGCCTCGGCGTTTCTATTTGCGAGAGATCCAGCATCTATTATTTTAGCATTTCCTAATATTTTCTTAGGATTCGTATGGTTGTAGAAACTTCGGCGCCTCTATGACATACACATCCTAGATCGATCGTGATTGGCAGAGAAGCCTCGGCGTTTCTGTTTGCGAGAGATCCAGCATCTATTATTTTAGCATTTCCTAATATTTGCCTAGATTCGTATGGGTTGTAGAGACTTCGGCGCCTCTATGACATACGCATCCTAGATCGATCGTGATTGGCAGAAGCCTCGGCGTTTCTGTTTGCGAGAGATCCAGCATCTATTATTTTAGCATTTCCTAATATTTGCTTAGGATTCGTATGGTTGTAGAGACTCGGCGCCTCTATGACATACGCATCCTAGATCGATCGTGATTGGCAGAAGCCTCGGCGTTTCTGTTTGCGAGAGATCCAGCATCTATTATTTTATCATTTCCTAGTATTTGCTTAGGATTCGTATGGTTGTAGAGACTTCGGCGCCTCTATGACATACGCATCCTAGATCGATCGTGATTGGCAGAAGCCTCGGCGTTTCTGTTTGCGAGAGATCCAGCATCTATTATTTTAGAATTTCTTAATATTTGCTTAGGATTCGTATGGTTGTAGAGACTTCGGCGCCTCTATGACATACGCATCCTAGATCGATCGAGATTGGCAGAAGCCTTGGCGTTTCTATTTGCGAGAGATCCAGCATCTATTATTTTAGCATTTCCTAATATTTGCTTAGGATTCGTATGGTTATAGAGACTTCGGCGCCTCTATGACATACGCATCCTAGATCGATCGTGATTGGCAGAAGCCTCGGCATTTCTGTTTGCGAGAGATCCAGCATCTATTATTTTAGCATTTCTAATATTTGCTTAGGATTCGTATGGTTGTAGAGACTTCGGCACCTCTATGACATACGCATCCTAGATCGATCGAGATTGGCAGAAGCCTCGGCGTTTCTATTGCGAGAGATCCAGCATCTATTATTTTAGCATTTCCTAATATTTGCTTAGGATTCGTATGGTTGTAGAGACTTTGGTGCCTCTATGACATACGCATCCTAGATCGATTGAGATTGGCAGAAGCCTCGGCGTTTCTATTTGCGAGAGATCCAGCATCTATTATTTTAGCATTTCCTAATATTTGCTTAGGATTCGTATGGTTGTAGAGACTTCGGCGCCTCTATGACATACGCATCCAAGATCGATCGAGATTGGCAGAAGCCTCGGCATTTCTGTTTGCAAGAGATCCAGCATCTATTATTTTAGCATTTCCTAATATTTGCTTAGGATTCGTATGGTTGTAGAGACTTGCGCCTCTATGACATACGCATCCTAGATCGATCGAGATTGGCAGAAGCCGACTGAAGCTCACTCGAGAAGTCTGAACCCATGTAAGCAACTGGACGAAGCATTCCGTCCCTCGGAACAGGAATTATCTGTTGGCGACCAAACTACCGCAGAACCCGCTCTGGCTGGTAAAATGAAGAATCTCTCAAGCCGGGTACAACCACTTGCTGAAAACCAAGAGTCCATTCCACAAAAGGACGAAGACCCCAAGAAGGAGGGCACCACTATATCGACGGTTACCGAGAGGCAAGAACTTCTTCCAACCATCTTCAGATAAATCCTGGATCAACAGCTTCCTCCTATGAACAGAAAAAGGAGAAAATCACCATCCGGTGAATAAATATTGAAGTGTTCTCAGAGCCATATGGTCAAGATCAAAGGCTTCCCCGACACATCTTGTCGGTCCTATGTAACTCATCAAGGCCGTGCAACGTCTCCATTACAATAAGAGGGATTATACTAAATTGTTGCTCCTTGGCTTGCAAATAATCTCAGCCAACTGTGCATCCGCAGTCCCAAAGGGTGTAACAAACAGTACTTTACTAAAGAGACAAGCGGCCATGGCATTCCTCTTGAAAGATTGAACCACCGGATCCTCCGAGTGTAAACTGAAGAACATCGGCAACTCAGTTATGTCAATCACAGTACCGTGTAACATCTTCCTCACGTCCTCAACAGGGAGATTCAGTAACTCAACCCAAGAGTCAATGGCACCACGGTGATATTTAGGGACGGCAATCCGACCGGCCAAAGGCATGCCAAGGATGGCCCCGAAATCATCAACAGTCGGCACCATTTCATTAGCTGAAAAGTAGAAGGAAGCCGCGACAGCTCTCAACAAATCACAATCCAGCTTCAACGTCCGTAAAGTGAAAAGAATTCGAAATCCGAAGTCTTTAATGAAGGCCTTCTTGGGATGGATCTTGAAAGAATACACAAAAGTGTCCAAGTCCTTTTCATACCCACTAACAACCTTGGCATCAAGAACAAAAGAATTGGAAGCCATGGAAAATGTTGATCACAAACAAAGTTGAGCAATAATATGATGTTCAAAAATGGCAGAAAGGAGCTGTGAGTATCAAGTGGTCGAACAGAAGCTGATATTATAGCTGTTGGGGGGTCTTTTGGCCAGCAAATGTCAAGCCTGGAATTCCGCCTCCCAGACGCGCGCGCCACCCGCCGGCGATTTGAAATGCGCGCGCCTCCCAAGCCTACAGAGGAAAGCGCGCGCCTCCCAAGTTTAGATCACTTCAGAAAAGGTCTTGTCAGAAATCTCCAGCCTAAATCAAGACACAGTCCCGGTCCTCGGACACCCAGTTGGGCACACCTTCTTCTGGTCCGCCTTAAGGCATGTCAAAGATTGAAAGGATAGAGAAACTCCCACTCAAAAGTAGGCTGTCCCTCTCCAGATTCCGAACTCCCTAAGTTCTGTCACGGGTGCCATACCCCCCTGAAGAGTCAATCTCAACATTTCATCCCCAGCAGGAACATTCTTCTGGTCGCGGTCAACTGTGCCCGCACCCCACAAGTCAAAAAGTCAAGTGTGACTCCAAGTGGCACGCGACTTCAAAGCAATATTTCTTCAACGGATTTCACTAACGGATTCGTCAACAAAGGTTCACCAACGGCCTCTCCAAAGGTTCACCAACGGCCTCACCAAAGGTTCATTAACGGCCTCGTTCAAAGGTTCACTAACGGCCTCCTCAAAGGTTCACCAACGGCCTCTACAAAGGTTCACTAATGGCCTCATTCAAGGGTTCACTAATGGCCTCATCAACGGATTTCACTAACGGATTCATCATCAAAGGTTCACTAATGGCCTCCTCAAAGGTTCACTAACGGCCTCTTCACAGGTTCACTAACGGCCTCCTCAAAGGTTCACTAACGGCCTCTTCAAAGGTTCACTAACGACCTCTCCAAAGGTTCACTAACGGCCTCGTTCAAAGGTTCACTAACGGCCTCATTCAACATATTCAGCCGACAGGTTCACCTAACGGATCATGCCACCCCTCTATCAACAAAAGCCGCTCACACAGGGAGCGCACCACTATCTCTCGCAATTTCAAATTCCTGCTTGCATCGAGTCTTTGCTTTTTCTTAGTGATGTCCTCGGCTAAATATTTTTAAAATTTTATATTCAAATTAAAAATATAACTTCCAATTGTTGATTACAAAGTTTCAACAATTGAATGAATCGATGTCAACTTTTTGTTATAAAATGAATTATGAGCTCAAGTTGTGTGCAGCTAAACGAAAGTTTAGTACCCCTCATGTATGATTACACCTTTTAGTTTTTTTATGTGGCATAAATACCCTTTTTTTTTAATTGTGTACTACTTTTATCCTATTCTGATCGTTCCTGATCCACTTCGTGGCTCACTCACTCTAGTAATTTAGTCCCCTTCGGGGCTTTTCCTGCTCTACGAACCGCATCCCCTTCGGGGCTGCTCAAGTTGACAGATTTCATCCACTTTCACCATTTGGTTTCCCCTCAAATTGTGGGCAAGGATGATCCTCAACTAAAAAAACAATTCAAAAAACTAACTCCACTTAACATTGGGCATCTTTTAAGATCAGCGAAGTAGCTATCAAAACCTCTGCGAATATCGTTCTCATCATCTATCTGAAGGGGAAGGCGCCCCTTCTTATATAAAGATAGAGTTTTTTGATGGATGGTCTTGATCTTCCTTTCGCAGAGGGCGAAATGCTTCTCGGTCGATTGTCAGCCCAGCTCTATATGGAGCTAAGGTCACCAGGACCCTGCTACATCAATAAAGGCCTACGCCTATACTTACGAACAGCTTGCAATTACGGGCTTTTAGGAAAATCTTCCTGTTTAGACGGCCGCTACGAAGGAGAATCAGGTTGAGTTATTGCGAGCCAATTGAATCTATCCGAATTCCGACCGGGATCCTATTCAAAGACAATCAAGAACAGCACACTTACCGAAATGAGCCCAATCTGCTTTTTAGATTGTTAGCAGGAAGATCGCATCTCTTGGAAAAGGAAACCTCATCACATAGTTTTGAAATAAGCAAGATCATCCCTGTATCAAAGGAAAGGCCTGAGAAAGAACAAATCTAATAAGCGAAGACAGACCGTCAGAAAGGACGATTGGCAGAGGTGAAAGATTCACTGGAAAGGAATGTACCCTCTGTCTTAGTAGCGAACCAGCCCCCGAAATCTCCTATGCTACAGGAAAGGCTGTTGAGACTCGAGTTCACTTCCCGCCTGTGTTGCACAAAACCGGTGTCGGAAGAAGCTACTAATCCGATGCTGCTCTCTGAGTTCTTTCCTATTGCCTTCGATGTCGGTGCAGTTAAAATTGCTGCCTTTGATCGAGTTGTAGTTCTAAGGGTTGGCGTTATCTTTTCTATCGGGCTATCCCATTTATCTTCGATTGCAGGCTAGGAGAGCTTCTTCGATGCATTTCCAGTTGCTTATCTCTTCGATCTCAAAGTAATAGATAGATCCTTTTCTAGTTAGACTTCTATCAATGCAATGAAAGAACCATCTTTCCTATTTATTTGTCCTGTCAGATAGAAAGAAAATGAGACCGAAAAGAGCCCTTCTTTACCACTTTAGGGGGCGGGTCCAATAAGTAACCAAATTCAAGTCTTTCAAGGACTAGCAGAACAGCCAATCTCTCTTATTCGGGAATTTCTTCAGATGAGACTAATGGGAAAGGTGCTTCAACTCATTCAACTCAATGGACCAGGACCAAGGGGTGAAATATCTATGGATATTGCGACAAGAAACATTTATTCACGGATTACGTTATTACTCAACAAAGAAAAATTCAAAATCTTAAAAGATAAGATCAATTCAGAAGCACTTTTTGATTATAAATATAGCAGACAGAATTCCATTGTCTAATTGGGGACCTTACGATAGATTTTGCCTCTATCTATCAAAGATATCCAAATAAATAATAGCGAACATCTACCCCTCGGAGCTTCAACCTTTCCCCTCTGTCTCGTGAGGAAGAGATCACAAGGACCACGCTTTCGGGCATGTCTCGCAGCTGGACTGCTCTGAACATCAGTCATTAATTCTTATTTAAGGAGCATGGATCCTTCTCAATCTGTCTTTGATCATTCTGCAATTGATCCATCTATTCTTTCAGATCGTTAGCGAGTGATCGACCCATCTCAACTTGCTATAGAAGAGGTCTTTTTTTTAAGCATCCGGAATTGCCTGATAAAGGAAGTTCCCTATTTTGATGCCACCACAGCGAAAGTAGAGGGGCAGGGGTTCTCAGGTTAGGACAGAAATGAGATGAGAAGAGGAGCTGATAAGGATAAATAGTAAGTCGAGTACCGACTGGCTAATGAGAGGGGGCTAGGGCTCGTGTCCGTGGGAAGAAGGTAATGCAATTAAGAAAGAAAAAGAAAGAGTTCCCCTATGAGACTCTGGTTCTAGTGAAAGCGATGAAAGTATAGCTGTGCTCCAGTTGAACGGGTAAAAGTTCTACAGTGAAGAGCGCGGTCCAGGCGACCTTCTTAAAGAGAACATTCGGGACATCAAAGCCGATGCGATGGGAATCTCGTCCTTAGTTGCCGAATCTAATGGAGCGACGGATCCATCGTAATTGGCAGGTAAAACGAGGCCTCGACGGATATAATAGAAGGGAACTTCTACTCTGACTATAGTTTTGCGATCTCTAAGCAGGATTTTAGTCATCTATCCTTTCTCTTTCCCTAGCGAGTGAAGAAGGAGTGGATGTCGTTTTGCTTTGCAATCCACGTCGCCGAGGGGCTCTGTAGACACCCCGCCTTGGACCGCTCACCCTGATTGCACATTCGATCTTCTGTTTCTCCCCATTTTAAGTGTTTCTCGTTAGTTTCTGTCACTTCCGTTAAGTTCCTGACTGACTTCGTTAAGTCCAGGGACTAAAATGAATATCAGGGCTGACTTTCTCGTCCATTCTGTCAAAATCGCCTTCTCTGAGTCGCGCGCCTCCGACAGGAGGATCCAGACGCGTGCGCCTCCCGCCCCCAAAGCAGGAAGCGCGCGCGCCTCTGGGCGTCGGTTACAGATTTCTGGCCAGGATTCTCTCCCTTGCTCAATTTACAGGATTTTGCCCGGGAAAGATTTCTTGGTGACTGAGTTTTGGCACCAAAAAACATCCCTCTTTCACCTATAAAAACCCCCCTTTACCTCCATTTTCAAGGACCTTGGGCTCTCAATCTTACATTCTCAATAAGACACTAAAATTTCATACTTATAAAGCATTTCCAAAGGATTTCTCCAAAGAATTCATCAAGAAGTGTTTGAAGTCTCTTGAAGTCTAGGTAAAGTTATTTCTTTCCTCTTCTTAACTTCATCTCTTTCTCTTTCTTTTTGTTTTATCAAAGTGCAATCACCCAAATCATTTTGGGACATGACTCTAATGATCACCTCATCTCATTGAGGTCGGTAAAGAGTTATCTCCTACATTCCAAACTCTATTTAAAAACCCCTTTTTATGATTTAAAGAAGAAGAAGAAGAACGTTTATCATTCATGTAGATTTTGATCAAGCAAGACAAACTTTAGTTGGGCGAGATGGGTGTTTCGGTACTTCCCATCTCGTAATCTAACCCCCGAACCTCAAAACAAAGAATCTCTGTTTTCGTAATCAAACTTAGGCTATTATCAATAGGTTTTTATTATGTTCCTCAAACATAGGTGGCGACTCTAAAAACAAGTTAGACATCCTAGGATAATTCACGCGCTCTAGCCAAGCCGTGGTTCCCCTGGTGTATCTACAAGAACACGAAGAACATAATATGTCAAAGTGCTCCAAAATGCATAATAAGCATATCAAAATGTTCGTAATGAAAAATCACACACAAACAAGTAAACCACAACCACAATAACAAGAACATGCATCCAAGATCTGAGAAAAACAAAATAGAATTTGAAAAAGCCCAAAAACTCGAAAAAACACAGAAATCATATCAAATGATCATTGATCGTAAAACAAATTACATAAATGAATAGATACAAGTAAAACGAGCACATAGCATCAAATAATTTGAAAAACGAGCAACAGATCATAGAGAAATCAGAAAGGGGAAATTCAGACCTCCGAGCATGATAATGGCGGAAAACTCAAAAGCTTGAGTTTAGATTCGTACCATTTGGGGATCCTCTTGTTTCTTTGAAGATGAAGATGATTTGGGAGCCATGAGTATATATAGAAAGATTGTGTGAAAATAGAGAAGAAAGTGATGAGTGTAGAGAGAGAAAAATGTCAGAGAGTAGAGAGAAAAGGGTGAGGCGGTTGAGTGAGGAAGAAATTTTAAAAGAGTGAAGTGAGGAAGAAGGCGGCGGTTCAGAGGGTTATAGCTGAAAAGGGGAGGTGACGTCATGGCACGCTGACAAGAGAGTTGGTGTGTCAGGCTAGTGAAGAGCACGCACAGGTGACGTGGACCAATGAGGAGCACGCGTGAGAAGTCCTATCCGTTGCGCTGTGTCAGGCATTAATGGTCACGAAGAGACTCTTCCACTTTCGTCATAAGTAGCACACACTAAGCATTAATGGCGCGTCACTCAATGCTTTTTCATTAAATGAGGTGGGACATGCGCAGGGGTAGAAAAGTAATTTCCCAGGAAAATTTAAAAAGAAATGACGAGGGAAAATACATAATTACGCAAGTACCCTTGCAAATTATGTGCTGACTCAGCAAGTCAAGGACCTAGGTGTAACTATTGAAGAGAAAACTTACCTGAGGCCCACGTGGCATGCGCATGAAGTATATGCGTAGTACTTATAATGGGCAGAGATTCTTAGAAATCTCAAAATGATTTGCCTTGTGCGCATCGTCATGTGTCGCATGAGATAGGCGTGCGCATTAGGCATCTAACTTCGAATATTTCAAGAAAGCATAGAATTATTAGTATTGACAAACCATATGGACAAGATTTAGCTGAGTTCAAGCATAGCCATTTCACCTCTCAAGAATATGAACCTTTTAGCATCAAGTGCTTTTGTAAGAATATCCGCGATTTGATAGTCGGTTCCCACGTGTTCCAATGAATGTTTCCTTTCTCTACGTGGTCTTTGAGGAAGTGATACTTGATGTCAATATGTTTGGTCTTTGAATGCATGACAGGATTTTCTGAACCGCAATGGTTGATGTATTGTCGCAGTAGATGGGACAATTTTCCTCTTTGATGTCATAGTCCACCAATTGCTGCTTCATCCATAGAATCTGGCAGCAACAACTTTCGGCAGCAATATATTCTGCTTCTGTAGTTGAGACAGAGACTGCAGCTTGTTTCTTACTAGCCCATGACACAAGTCGATATCCAAGAAATGACAAGTTCCGCTTGTACTTTTCCTGTCAATTGTGCACGCTGCATAATCCGCATCTGAATAACCTACAAGTTTAAAATTCGAATCTTTGGTATACCAAAGTCCAAGGTTAACAGTGCCGGAGAGATATCGTATAATACGTTTTACAGCAATTAAGTGCGCTTCTCTAGGATCGGATTGATAACGCGCACAGACACAAACACTAAACATAATATCTGGCCTACTTGTAGTAAGATAAAGGAGAAAGCCAATCATACCTCGATATAAAGTTTGATCAACTTTCTTACCTTTCAAGTCTTTGTCGAGTTTGTTGCCGGTAGCCATTGGAGTATCATATGGTTTTTATCATTGTCTAGTCCAAATGTTCTTGATTAGATCCCTTGTATACTTTGTTTGGTTGATAAATATGCCTTCATCCATTTATATGATTTGAAGCCGAGGAAGAAAGTGAGTCCTCCTATCATGCTCATCTCAAACTTGCTCTTCATTAGTTTCTCAAAGCGCTTGCACAACAGTTCATTAGTAGAACCAAAAATAATATCATCGACATAAATTTGAACAAGTAATTTATGATCATTATGTTTGGCAATGAAAAGAGTAGTATCGATTTTACCGCGTGTGAAGCCTTTCTCAATGAGAAACTTGGATAGAGTATCATACCATGCTCTTGGTGCTTGCTTTAGCCCATACAAAGCTTTCTGGAGTTTGTAGACATGATTTGGGAATTGAGAATCTTCAAACCCAGGTGGTTGAGCTACATAGACTTGTTCTTGGAGTTCACCATTTAGAAACGCGCTCTTAACATCCATTTAATATAGTTTGAAGTCCTTGTGAGCAGCGTAAGCTAGGAAAATTCTGATAGCTTCAATTCTTGCTACGGGCGCTAATGTTTCATCGTAATCAATTCCTTCTTCTTGCCTATAGCCTTGTGCAACCAGCCTTGCTTTGTTTCTCGTGATGGTTCCATTCTCATCCATCTTGTTTTGAACACCATTTCGTACCAATCAGTCCTTGATCATTTGGTCTTGGAATAAGAGTCCAGACTTTACATCGTTCAAATTGATTGAGTTCTTCTTGCATTGTAACAACCCAACTTGGATCTTGGAGCGCTTCATCAGCCTTCTTAGGTTCAACTTGAGAGATGAATGCAGTGTAAGCATCAAAGTTTGTAGCTCTCCTTGTACGAACTCCAACATGAAATCACAATGATGTTAGTGATTGGGTGATCTCTAACTTCATGAATTCAGGAGGGAAGTTAGGTAAGTTGTAGTAACTTGAAGGTCTTCAATTGGTACATCTTCACCAGCGTCAAAATCATCAAAATTTGGGGGTTGAACTGGTTGAGAATTGAAAGTGGGATTGACACAAGATGCAGCAGTAGATTGGGGCGCATGAGAGGACACATCAGGCGCATGGTAAGTGCAACTGAAGGTTCTCTTGGTGCGCTATTGATATAGCTTTACACAACTGATGTTGATGGATTTCCTTGAGTTGATAGATTTGATTTTGAGTAGGCGCAACATAAATACGAGCACCTATTTCATTAAGCTCAATAGAATCATCAGCAACACTTGGAGCCAAATGTGGCTCAAGGAGAGAATGTACATCAAATGTAACATGTACAAATTCAACTATCACTAATGTAGATCTATTAAAAACACGAAAAGCTTTAGAATGTTTAGCATACCCAACAAAAATACCTTTGTCGACTTTGGCCTCGAATTTACATCTATGTTCATTTCCGTTGTAGAGGATATAGCATTTGCAGCCAAAGATCTTGAAGAAAGCAATGTTGAGAGTTCTACCACACCAGAGTTCATAAGGGGTCTTGTTATGGCGCTTGTTGATGAGGGAACGTTTTGAGTAAAGCATGCTGTGTTAATAGCTTCCTCCAGAAATACTTAGGCAATTTAGCTTCTGCTATCATCGTCTTCCCTGCTTCTATCAACGTTCTATTCTTTCTTTCCATAACTCCATTTTGTTGAGGAACTCCAGAGGTTGAGAAGTTGTGATCTATCCCATGATCGTCGCAATATCGAGAAACACCGTTATTCTTGAATTCTGTTCCATTGTCGGATTGAACACTAACATGTCATCTTTTTTTTGCGTTTGGAGCAGTCTAAATAATGAGGTGAGAATATCATAACATTCGTCTTTAGTAATCATCATCTCCACCCATGTGTATCTTGAGAAATCATCCACCACAACTAAGGTATACTTGTTTCTTCTTATGCTTACAGTGGTAACTGGTCCAAAGAGATCAATGTACAGCAGTTGCAAACATCTAGAAGTTGAGGGATTTGTCTTGCTGGAGAAAGATTGCTTTGATTGTTTGCCAAGTTGACATGCAGCGCATTTGTTGTCATGATGATCAGAAACCTTGGGAAGTCCTTTGACAAGATTGTCCCTGCTGAGTTTTGATAGACATTTGAAGTTCAAGTGACTCATGCGCTTGTGCCATAGCCAACTATTTTCTCTCACATTTTTTTGCTACAAAACAAAGATTAGTACTGGAGTTCATACTATGGAAATCAATAATGTAAATATTTGTCTTACGATATCCCGTGAGTAATATAGCTCCAGTTTTGCCATTTTGATAAGACATTGCGTTGAAGTGAAATGGCATTCTAATCCTTTGTCACAAAATTGAGATATGGATAATAAGTTGTGCTTGAGTCCTTCGACGAGAGAAACTCTTTCTATGCACAGTTTATCTTTCTTGAGCTTTCCATATGCAACAACTTGACATTTGTTATTATCACCAAATGTTACTAAGGGACCTCTTTCTTCATGGACATCTTCTAATAAGGATTCATCTCTAGTCATGTGTCTTGAACACCCACTGTCAAGAATCCATTCCTTTGTTCTAGCTTTAGAACATCCATCCATGAAGCAAAGAACCTGAAATATAGACATTTAAAGCAGGTCCCCTTTATTCCTTTTGGGTCCTAGAGTTAGCAACTTTTGACAACCCACTCTTGCTTGACCTTAGGGTTTTTACGTCCTTGGCATGGGATTGAGTGAATCGCAAAAGTCATTCCACGGCCTTGTGTCCAGAACAATCACAAATGGAACAATGATGAAAGCCACTAATCACATGATTTTTTACAAACTCTTTACTTTTCTTAGGGATAGCACTCTTCTTTGGGTCAGATGAGCCAGCCTTAACAAAATCTTTGTTTTGAAATTTGGAACGCCTTTTCTAGGAGTGCACTAGGGCTAGGATGCGCATGGCGGTGAGGTGCATGGCTCCTAGGCATAATGCGCACTAGTAGAAGGAGCGCTCTTAGTTTCAAGAATGATTTTGCTAGGAGATGATTCATCTGTATCTATATCTTTCCCATTAGCTTTCTCGAATTGCTTCGTTGGGTAGACATAGTGGAATGTTTGTCTCTTGACTTTTTCCTGTCCTTTTCCCATTGAATTAGAATGTTTTTTCCTTGGGAATTCAAAAGTTTCTGTTTTGTAAATTCACTCTCTCTTTCAGCACAGACATCACACTTAAAGTTGTCACTAGTTGATGAGAATCCCAAGCCACTTTATCACCACTGGCTTTTTGGGACTCAAAAATATTGTCCATAGTGACACGAGAATTGACCCACTCATTTGTAATCTTTTTTAGATCGGTAATTGAGCGATCAATTCATCGTTTTGAACTTTAAGAAGTGAGTTCTGTTCTGTTAGAAAAGTGTTTTTAACAGTAAGAGGAGTCATGCTGTTTATCTGCTCCTTAAGGAGGGGAGTTCAGATTTTAAAACAGTTTTCTCGGTCTTAAGCTGGGAAATTTCATCATATGATAGTACTAAAGCTTCCTTCATATTATCAAATCTACTGATTACCTTGTCAGCCTTTTTGAATAATTTCTTGTTCAAAACAATTTCATCATCGTTGATTTTAGGAATTGGTGCAGCTGGTTGAACTTGTGGTATGCTGTAAGTTCCCTTTCGTAGCTTGTTCCTTGCACTAGATCACATCGGGTAAACAAATAATCCACCATCGCTTTGAGGCAGAGTAAGACATCCTTGTTCAATTACCTCACTGATGGTTGGTCCTTTCTTCTTTTTCGCCACAGTAGTGACTAGCAGATTTCTTGATTGGTATGTTCAAGTTTTTCATATCGGGAACATCCTTGAAAAGTCATCGGAGTCCATAGTCATTAATTTCAACATCATCTTCATCTTTTGCAACAAAACAAACGAGTTCCATCACGGAGTCTTCATCGCTCTCATCGGAGTCTGTTTCAATCATGTGTTGTGCTCATTTGCTGGTGCTTTTTCCTCAGCACCATTCCATTATGACGAGGGAACTTGGGTGTGAACTTGGGAGTATGGCTGCTCTTCTTCTGCATATATTCAAATTTTGGAATTGGTCAGCATGAAGCAAAGTGTCCTGGTTTCCTGCAATTAAAACAAACAAGGTCTTCCTTTCTTTTTGAATCACTGCTTCTTGTGAACTTTAGAGGAGCTCTGCTGGTAGATCCTTGAAATTTGCTGGTTGAGCCGGGTTCTTGAGAATTTTCTGAACTTTTGAAATTTCTTCACAAATAAAGCGAAGTCTCATCATCCATGTCTAATAGCTCAGAGGTAGAAATTTTGGGATCGGAACTTT
>JAOWBW010000974.1:435775-508354 GCA_026119855.1 Campanula takesimana | reverse complement strand
AAAAATCTGCAAAATCCCAAAAAAAAAAAAAAGAAATAAAAAAAGGTAGATGGGATCAGGAGAGGAGATATACCATGCAAGAGCTAGATTAATCTTCTTGGCCTATTTCTATCTTCCCACAGCTTTATTGAACCGCAAAGATTGTATCACCATATTTTAAAAGGGTTTTTAATTTAAATTTAAAGTAAAATTAAAATCAAAATCCCAATCAAAAGGATGAAGATGACATAGATATGCAGTTCAAGAAAGCTGTGGAAGAATACAAAGAGGACCATTTTTTAAGATAGAAAAAGAGGGGTCAGAAACTGAAAGAAGAAGATTCTTCATCTAACCAGATTAGGGTTTCAGGGAGAGAGAGAGATGGAGTGAGAGAGGAGAGGAGAAGGAGAGGGAGTATTTATAGGGAGGAATAGAATAGAGGTCTTTTTACCACCATCCCAAGAAGAATATTGGAGGCAGTGAGGGGTACTTAAAGAAACTGATGAAATTCAGAAACCCTACCTTTTTCCCCAATCTGATCTGTAAATACTCACCCAGTCCCTCTTTAACGAGTCCAAATCCTCTGTAACCATTTTATGGGTTACTTTATGTGCCACAAGTGATCTAATGGCTCACAATTGTTAAGAATGGTATTATTGTATATTATGCAAACATGTAAACGGTTAGATTAGAAGTGGTACATGGAGTGGCACACAAAAGTGGTACAGGAGATCTCGACTCTTCTTTAACTTACAAATTTTGGGTTTGACACATTATTTAAGGAAAAAGTGAATAAAATTGATGGTTGTGAGTGTAGATAGTTAAGTGGGACAGAGAAAGTGGGGTAGAGAATAGTAAGTAGATAGTTGTTGTGGGTATGACAAGTGGGTCGCATTATTTTAAAAGTATTAAAATATTTCCTTTAATAAGACTTTGTAGATTAAAGTGGGAAAACCAAAATGGCAAATTTTTGTAGATCAAAAGGGGACGGATACACAAACACAATATTATAAGGCTGACTACGTTTGATCCCATTCAACTTCTAAAATATTTGTTTATAATCAATTTGCATTTACTAGATGAGCCGGTCTCCAGTGCAACTGCCGCACTGCGTGCGACGGCGCAAGTGAGCCTAGCCGTTTTGTTTTTTTTTTTTTTTTGCAGAGATTTTTTTTTTTCCAACCACAACTTTTTTTCCTCCCAACAAAAGTAACACTTATTATAACGAAATGTAACACTTTTTTGTTCAAATGTAACACTTTTTTTCTTCAAAATATACCACAATTTTGCTGCAATAGATTAAAGATAACATAAGATTGACAACTAAACTAATGTCACACTTTTTATAAAGGAATGTAACACTCTTTTTCCAGATGTAACACTTTTTTTCCCAAAATTAACATAAAATTGAGAAACTACACTAATGTTACATTTTATAAAAAATGAATGTAACATTTTTTTCTCAATTGTAACAGTTTATATTCTTAAATTAACATTATATCTGAAAATGTAACAATTTTTTATTGAGAAAGTAACAATTGAAATGCAACTCGATTATATATATGAATTTTTACTCTTTTTTTAAAGAAGAAAAATAACATTTACCAAATAAAAATATTACATTCATCTATATAGAAAATTATAATTATATATTCACTTTGTTACACTTCAAATGTTACTTTTTCTAAGCCACAAAAACTATCAAACAATTTAAATTTTCTTGTAAAATTGTTGTTACATTTGACTGTGAAAAGTGTTACTTTTTGAAAATGAAACTGTTACTTTTATTAGAACAGAGTGTTACATCTTAGCTGATGAGCAGCTCAAACTTTTTGTGTGTAAAAAATATGTTTTTTTTAAAAAAAAATAAAAATCAAATCATATCATGACCTATGTAGTTTTATTCGTCTCGCCGAGACAAATAAACGGTATTTTTAATATTTTTTCTGAGTTATAAATCTCAAGATCGATATAGCATTTTAAAGTTATTTGGGTTTTTTTTTGGGAAGACACGTGTCGCGATCTGTGAAGTGGGAGAGCTGGATCCAACGGTCGGATGTAGCGGAGCAGGAGTGCACGAGAAGCAGCGGAACCTCTCCAGCCTTGCCGCACGACGTGCCGCACGCGAGAATTTGCCTTGCTAGATTAGCCTACTTTACAGGCCCAAATAAATAAATAAATACTTAAAATAAGCCCATTATTAATTAGAGGACATGAAGTCTATTTATATACATTTATAAGAGGAAGTCTCTCGTGATACCGTTTCATGTATGAGACGGAGAGAGGAAATGGGCTTGCTCGCCCTATTCATATGGGACAACCATTTTTTCTCAATGAAACATGTTTTATATATGAGATCGTCCACACAAATTTTTGTCTTACAAAACTTATAAAATTTAGCAGTTGCATGTTGTGATAAAAAAATTACATTTTTCGAATATAAATTCACACAAATTTTTGTCTTACAAAACTTATAAAAATTACTTATTTCGAAATATTTGTAATTTCACTATTAGCTAAAAAAAAAATACTCGTGTTTACCAATAATATCTTTATTTATGATAGTGAGATATATATTGTACACGCATTTAAATGCCTAGTTGAATTATGAGTAGACTTAGGGGAAACTAATTTTTCCCAAAATTACATAAAGTTCACTTTTTTTACTTGCAAGCATTTGGCGAATATTTAGAAATATTGAAAAAAAAAATTACAATTCAAAGAGGAACTAGTTTCCTTTAAAATTTTGTGTTGAATTATTTTAAAGGTAATTGAATTCTTTTACATGTACTGCTTTCGGTCCAAAATAATTATCGCTTTTAAAGCAAATTTTGATTTTAAATAAGTGTCACTTATGAGCTAAATGTCCATCTTAGCTTTGATCCTAAAATGAAAGTGGGTCCAACATGTCATACTCACAACAATTATCCACTAATTTTTCGCTACCCAACTTTCTCTCTCTTACCCAACTATCAACACTCACAACACATCACTTTTTTCTTAATTCTTGAACCCACTCATTTTTTTTTACTCTTAAAATGGTATGGATGGAGTGTATATATTAAAGTTGGTGAGGAGAGTCATGGTGTTGCCACATAGACAAGTCTTAGAGAAAGGTTGCATTTGGTGTTGCACATCAATACCACTCTTATAAATAAGAGACTTTTCAAATTCTTTTTCTTAGCTAATAGTATTAGTTACTATATAGGGTAACTATTATAGTTAACTACTATAGTAACTAATACTTATAATAGTAATAGTTACTAAAATAGTTAACTATTATAGTTAACTACTAATATTTAACTACAATATACTATTATAGTATTAGTTAATTATAATAGTTAAATATAATTGTTAACTATAGTAGTTACTATATAAGTTAATTATTATTATTAATAGTATTAGTTAATCATAATAGTTACAATATATATTAACTATTACTATTAATAATATTATTTAATCATAATAGTTACTCCCTGTCCCTAAATGAATGTTCATTTTCAAGAAATCTTGTCCCAAAATGAGTGTCTTTTTTAGCATAACTTTGTCCCTAAATGTTTTCTTTTCGAAATTTTTTCACCGGTCTCTTTATACGTGCAAAACTAAATGTTTGGAAAGGAAATGTGAAAATTTTGAGGGAAACTAGTTTTCTCCATAAGTTATAAAAAGTCATGGTTTTATAGGGGTTAAGGTTTAGGGTTTGGTGTTTAGGGTTTAGGGTTTAAAGTTGAGAGTTAAAAAGTGGATTTTTTATAACTTATGAAGGAACTAGTTTCCCCCAAAACCTACTCAAGGAAATTACAAGTTATATATGAATCTTTGCCACCAAATTGTACAAAAAATTGAGATTTTCAGATGTCCCTTAAAATAAAATTTTGACACTCGTTTAGGGACACAGGTAGTACTATACTCCCTCCGTTTCATATGAATTGAGACCAAAATTTTTGGAACACAAACCAAGGAAAAGTAAGAGAGAGAAATAGGGGGAGGAGGTGTTTGTGAGTGAAAAATTAAATAGGAGAGAGAATGAGTGGGAGGAATAGTAAGTTGATTGGTGTATGTGAGTGTAAAAGTAAAGTAGGAGAGAGAATGAGTGGGAGAAATAGTAAAGATTCTTTGCCATTTTGGGCAGTCTCAATTGATGTGGAACGGACGAAAAAAGAAATAAGTCTCAATTCATATGAAACGGAGGGAGTATATGTTAACTATTACTATATATTAATACCATTAAGTTTTTTGAAATATTCATACCACAAACAAACTTAAATGTACTTCTATATTAATTACATAAATAAAAATAAAAAAATTACAAATTATGTACAAAAAAAAGCTATGAAAATGTTTTGATTAATTTAAAATATACATATATTTTCAAATAAAATTATTATGTTAATTTATCAATTAAAAACATCAAAAAAGTAAAATGCAAAAATATTAACGGAATAGATTCCCGTACAGAGCATCATGGGTTACCTACTAGTTGTACAAATGTCAAAAGAGCTAGTTTTTTGGATGGAGTAATATTATCATTTCTTAATGTGAAAATACTTCTAAAACTACAATTAGAACTACAAATACTTTTAACTGAAGAGTGTATGAAAAAATAAGGTTTACTTGTGGGAAAAAAAAAGGTAAAATTAGCTTCCCTATAGGCTATAATTAAAAAAAAAATAATAATAATAATAAAATCATGTACTCCTAGGGATGGTCAAACCGGACCGGACCGGACCGGAAAAGCCCGGAACCGGAGCAAATCGGGGAGGAAACCGGAACCGGACGAACCGGAACCGCAAGGCATGCGGGCCGGTTCAGGTCACATATACGCCGAACCGGACCGGAACCGTACCGAAAATCCCTTGTTTTTCAATAATTTTAAGGAGAGGACCGGAACCGTACCGGAACGGACCGAACCGGAACCGTATTGTGCCAAACCGGAACCGGGGTAAGTGCGGGCCGGTTAAAGGTCACCCTTTTGACGAACCGGAACCGCGGTTCCGAACCGAAACCGGTTTTGGCCATCCCTCCCATGCTACTAGGAGATGAACAAATATTGACAACGTATGAATGAGTCGTCACTGATATGCGTAGTATGGATGGCTAGGATGCAACCTGCCGGATCCAATGGCGGTGGTAATCCGGGCGGGGGACACAACTCACGGTCTCCACCTCATTCCTGTCCTGTCCGTTTTACCACTCCTCATTCCCCTCACGCGCTTCTATGCTAATGGATTTCCACAGCCTTTATTTTCGGATTCTTTTTTTACACTTTAGTATTTTTTTCCGTCTCCGAGTAAAAGTAAGCGTTCACTTTTTCTTTTTAATTTGTCACAAAGTAAGTATTTTTGTTTGAACGAGAAAAAAGTTTTGAAATTTTTATTACTGATTTTTAAAAAAAAGTTAATAAAAATTGTTGTTAAAACGGCTCTTTTTTTGTTAACTTTTTGTTAGCAACAGCAAAGTTTGACAAAACCATAAGAAATCTAACGGGTCTGACGGTTTTTCTTACGATTTTGACGGTTTTAGCGGGGTTATTTTTTACGGTTTTAACGGTTCCGGTTACGGTTTGGTTCATCCGGTTCGACAATTTTGGATGATTGAACCTTAACCGAGTTAAGCACCTATTTGGTCCTTAACCTATTGAGTTGTTTTCCTTTTGGTCCTTAACCTATTTTGGTTTTCATTTTGGTCCTTGATATACCTAGTTGCAGGATAAAGTGGTCCTTAACCTATTTTTGTATTCCTTTTGGTCCTTGATGTACCTATTTGCCGGACAAAGTGGTCCTTAAAATCGTCGACATGACTTGTTGACCGAAAGGAAAACCAAAATAGATCAAGGACCACTTTGTCCTGCAATATGTACATCAAGGACCAAAAGGAAAACCAAAATAGGTTAAGGACCAAAAGAAAACAACTCAAT
Source organism: Campanula takesimana (assembly GCA_026119855.1). Lineage (NCBI taxonomy): Eukaryota > Viridiplantae > Streptophyta > Magnoliopsida > Asterales > Campanulaceae > Campanula > Campanula takesimana. The sequence goes on along the minus strand of JAOWBW010000974.1, from coordinate 502,458 downwards.
AGGTTAAGGACCAAATAGGTGCTTAACTCGAACCTTAACCGGCCCGTATCAAAAAACGGTTACGGTTCATCCGCTTCCGGTTTTTCAAAATGTACGTGGCGGTTTCGGGTAGCCCCAGTTAGGTCATCTGTGACTCACAAAACCTGATATTAAGGGAGTACAACGTGAGGTACGTGAGATGGGAATAAAAGTGGACATAGTAAAATGAAAAAATAAAAACGGACGATAAAGGAGATGAAATCATCTGTACCATACTTTGTGTATCACTTGTGTACCACAAGTGATCTGACGGCTATGAATCACTATTGATATTATAATTACTTAAGTTTTAATAACCATTAAATCACTTATGTTACACAAGTGGTACACAAAGTGTGGTACAGAAGATCTCCTCTCACGTCGAGGAAAAAACAAATTGGTGGTGTAATCACATGTGACGCATGTGGAGAGGTGACCCCATCTTTGGGAACGTGTGTAAACTATGACACACACACCCCGTTTTTTTCCGGACAAAGGTCTCCTTGTCGGGTATTTTTGATCTGCAACCATTCACTTTTAAGAGACATTTTAACCGGACCAATTCCTCCTTCACTTTCCGCTTTAAAATTAATAAAGTATTAATTTTAATTTAATTATTTTAATAAAATTTAATAATTATAATTAATAAAATTATTTAATTATTCATCAATAACACTTTCTAAAATTTTTGTAGGATAGTTAAATTGACTTCACATTTTGTCAAAGTTCACATGTGTTCGCTGAAAATTTCAAATATTGACAATATACTCCCTCAGTCACACTCGAATTAGGATTCTTGGACAATATAATTATACTTTGACCGATAATTTGAAGAAAAAAATGATGTTTATAAAAAATTAAAAATTGTTATTGTATCACTATTACTAATAAATTCAATAACTATTTTTAGATTTTCATTAAGATCATTATTTTTCTTAAAATTATTGGTCAAAATATAATTAGATTGACCAAGAATTTAATTCGAGTGGGACGGATGGAGTATATCAAATGCATTATTTTCATCTCCAATGTGCATCAAGTCTTGCATCAAATTTGGTGTAAGTGAATAGTACTGCACCAAAATTTGGTGCAACACTATTCATTTGCACCAAATTTGGTGCAAGACTTTTGTTTTTACTATTTGGTCCATCTAATTTTAAAAGTTTTGTTATGTGAATTAAAAACATTACATTATATGTTAATAATTTATGAAACATGTTTTACTTTATTGTACATTGTCACCAACAATATTAAAGTGTATTTTTAGTATTGTAGACTACAAATATTTTTCTTTTACAATTTTATCATCTTAATTAAAAAAGGGGTCAAAATGAAAAAATTACTAAACTTTGAGTATTAAAGTGAAAGATAAAACGTCAATAGAATATTCTTTTTGATGCATTATCTGGTGCAAACACTGGAGAGAGAAAAAATTGGTGCAAAATTCAGTGCAATTTTGCACCAAATTTGATTCATCACATTGGAGATGCTTTTATTGTATACTTCTTCCGTCACACTCGATATAGAATTCTTTGTCAATTTAATTATATTTTGACCATTAATTTACTAACAAAATAATTATCCTAACAAAAAAAGTATAATAGACATTGAATATTATTAACCGTGATACAATAAAAAAAAAAATCAAAATTTTATTAGGATCATGATTATTTCTTTAAATTATTGGTCAAATTATGATTAAGTAGACCGAAAATCTTATTTCAAGTAGAATGGAGAAAGTATATACAAAATTCCAAAGAATAATACTTCATCTGTCTCACTCGAATTAATACAAATTTCTATTTTAGGTGTCCCATTTGAATTAGGACAACCCAAAAATGGAAGTGTTTTATTTAATGAGACTCACATTCATACTCACAACAACTTTCCACTCATTATTCTCTACCCCACTTTCTCTTTCAGACTTCACTTTTCATACTCACAACACATACTCCAATAACATTTTTTCTTTAATCTCCGTGCCCAACCAAAAAAACCCTAATTTGGATGTGACGGGGGGAGTATAACAAAATGTCACGCTTACATACGGAAGGCATAGTTAACCATTAGACCATCTACAATGGGTGATGAATGGGGTGTTGAATGGGCCATTAAACATAGTTGAGGGTTTTTAATGGCTACAATGGAAATTGAAGGGGGTGTTGAATGAGGGGTTGTGTTGAATAAATTCAACATGGTTGAATGGGTAGAAAGGGCTGCCGAATCTGACACGCGTTGCCTCTCCAATGGGCCAGACTGGCGCGTGCATTACATGCGCCGACAAGGGCGCGTCTGGCACAGAGATTTTGCTTCTTCTTTTTTTTCATTTTCCTGATTGGGACACTTGCAGCACATGATTGGTCCATCAGATTTTCGGATTAAATTTTCATCCCAATTATTTGAGCTCAATTTTTTTACAGTAAATGATTATTTTTTTTTTTTTACACCAAAATTCATTAAAAAAAAATCCCTATAAATAGATGCAAGTTTCATTGTATTTGAACAAAAAAAAAACCCCTCTTTTTAGTGAAATAGATCCCAATAATAACCATTTCAACACTCAAAATTCAAGTAGGCTGTAAAAATTATTTAAAGTGTGAAGTATTTTTTTATTTATAATTGATTATTATTATTGTTATTATTATTATTTTACTAATCATAAAAATAAAGAATATAAAATAAATTTAAGTGGTGGGGTATAGGATGATGAGTTGGAAGGGTGTTGAATGGGTAATTAAACAAATCATTGTAGGGTGTAAAAGTTGAATGAGTGTTGAAATATTAGGTGGAAGAGAGAGAAGATGATGTGGAGTGATAAAGTGGGTGTTAAATGGAAATGAATTTGAATCCATTGTAGATGGTCTTAGTGCTTGTCTGGTACCACGTTCCGTTCTTGAACGGAAACGAAAACACAACGTTTACTCCAATTTTGCGTATCAATAGGGCGTTCTGGTTCAGCTACGTTCTTGAACGGAGGCTCCGTTCCGAACGCTACAAAATGTAGCGTCTCGCTAAACGGAACCAACAAAACGGAGCATACAAATAAAATGGACCAAATAAGCATTTAATTTCAGGAAAAGAGCTTCAGAAGATGTGAAATTGTTTGATATTGCAGATGGAGAGAACAAGATGAAGAAGGAGGACCTGAGTTTTGAAATCTGTGATTGAAGAAGGTTGGTTAAAGAGTTTTTATATTGAGAGCACATAAATTGGAAGAAGAGAGAGAAAAACGAAAATGAAAATTAAATATTAAATATATACCTGATAATCCAATACATGAATCAAAAGAGACAAATTTGAGATGATACATTGAAAATTTGAAGGGAGAAGAGGAGACTGGTAGAAGAGGGAGGAGGAGGGGAAGGTGTCGGTGGGCATGGAAAAGGGTTTATGGTAAAGGGGAAGAGAAAGAGGGATGATCGGATGAGAGTGTTGGGTAAGATCTGGAGTAACTTCCCCCCCTCCCCCCCCCCCCCCCCCCCATAAATATTGAACACAACACTATACTAGCCAAAGTAATAGTATTAAATATCCATATCTTTTTTGGCTAATTAAAAATCAATGTTTAAGAATCATTTTTTTATTATTAAGAATGACTGTCAATTTGGGTAACAAAAAATGAATGATTGTCCATAAATGAAATATTGCTTTTAAAATTTAAAATGTATGTAGAATTTAAATCAAAATATTTCAACTTCATAAATGAAAATAAGTTCTTCCAAAGGGTAAAATTGTAAATTAAATAAATAATCAAATTCTAAATTAGCGTTTCAAGATGATGCACCAAACACATTTACAGAAATAATACTATGTTTCGGAAAGCTCCGTTTCAAAACTTGTTCCGTTTGTAAAACTCTTCGTTCGTAGAACTATATACTCCCTCCGGTCTAAAATATCTGTCGCTTTTGAACAATTTTTTTGGTCCAAAATAGTTGTCAAAACAATTAAAATTCCTTATTTACCCTTGCATTGGAAGTTGTTTTACTTTATTAATTGACTTAGTGAGGGTAATAATATAAGAAAGTTGACAATAAATAAGGGTAAGCATGGAACTTTCACCATTAATATACCTTAATAATTGCATTTTTTATCTCTTTGTGAAAAGTCAAAAAACGACAGTTATTTTGGACCGGAGGGAGTAGCAGACTAGGCCTTAGTGATACACAATTGTAGTAAACAAAATTTGTGCAGTTAATTTCGTCTCTAAAATGATTGCCTAAATAATTGAAGGGTTTGTTTGTTATGTTAGTTGTCAAACACTTAATTTATGGGTAAATATTTAAGTCAATAATTAAGGATCAATGCTACCTTCTTGTTTGATTCCATTACACTCAAATTATCACATCTTTAATTTCCTTTTCTTTCTCTATTGCTTTCTCATTGATTGTGGGGTTATGATGTTTTCTAACAACGATTTCTCCAGCCTCAAATATCAAGTAAATGTCTGACTTTTTTCTAATTTATTTTTATTTTTAGTTTTAGTTAAAAGTAAATTTAACCATTATTATAGATATTCATTTTAGTATGAATATAGTACTTTTCATTATTCTTCTTGTAATAAGTGTTACTCTCTAGTTTCTAAATTAGTTATGTTTCTTAACAACAGAGAACCAGTCTTACTGTAATTAAGTAGTCTAATACTCACTATGTCCTAGAAAGATAGTCTCATTTTAACTTTTTATGGTCAACAAAAACGAAATTTGACCAACCATTGGTGACAATCTAATTATTCTAGTGAAATTCTAAATTTGTAATTGATAAATCATTAAGTGATTTATCAATAACAATTTTTAGAATTTTATTGTGATCATTAAATTAACACCAATGTTTGGTCAAAATTTATTTTTGTTGACTATAAAAAGTCAAAACGAGACTATCTTTTTGGGACATAGGGAGTAATATATAATGATGCAAACAATATATAAATACGTAAAAAAAAATAATGATAAAATAACTTTGTAAATGTGGTACTTAGCGTTAAGATAAAATAATTGATTGAAAAATGTGCATCAAAGATTGGTGCAATTGGTGTGTGGCAAAGACACGTGGAAGAAATTTTTTTTTTGGGGAAATTAGTTCCCCCATAAGTTATAGAAAGTTCTGTTTTTATAGGGTTAGGGTTTAGGGTTTCATGTTTAGGATTTAAAGGTTAAAAACATGATTTTTTATAACTTATGGAGGAACTAGTTTCCCCCAAAACACACTCCACTTGGAAAGGTTATCATAGGGAAACTTTGTTGCTGGTTTAGGCTATAGCCGAGAGGAAATCACTTGTACCACTTTTGGTGTACCATTGTGTACCACAAGTGATCCAATGGCTATATCTTATTAAGATTGAAATAATTATAATATCATAAATGATGCATAGCCGTTAAATCACTTGTGGTACACAAGTGGTACACAGATTATGGTACAGGGATCTCATCTCGCTATAGCCACATGAACGAGATTTGGACCCTAGAACCCCTGAGTGAGATCAAAATCCCATAAAAACCCATGCCTAGATCAAAATCTCAGGTACACCCATTAACACTCAAAAGACATAACTACCCCTATCCAGTCCAGCCCCTATCCACTCCAGCCCACAGCCCACTCCAAAATTTAAAAGAAAATCCACTCGGCAACGCATGAGTGTGGAATCGAACATGTGACCTATGCTTGAACAATATTACCAAACCATTGAACCAAAGACATATTTGTTAAGAATTAAATTATTTAATATAATAATCATTTTTTTTTCACATTTTCCAACTTTTAATAAAAAAAATGAATAATATTTTTAGGTCAAATCCGGTCAAACTCTCATAACTGACGTATAAGACATGCTCTACTCTTATAATTAGAGTATAAGACTCATTTTTTTTTCACATTTTCCAACTTTTAATAAAAAAATGAATAATATTTTTTGGTCAAATCCGGTCAAACTCTCATAACTGACGTATAAGACATGCTCTACTCTTATAATTAGAGTATAAGACTCATTTTTTTCTTCACATTTTCCAACTTTTAATAAAAAAATGAATAATATTTTTTGGTCAAATCCGGTCAAACTCTCATAACTGACGTATAAGACATGCTCTACTCTTATAATTAGAGGATAAGACTCGTTTTTTTCTTCACATTTTCCAACTTTTAATAAAAAAATGAATAATATTTTTTGGTCAAATCCGGTCAAACTCTCATAACTGACGTATAAGACATGCTCTACTCTTATAATTAGAGTATAAAACTCGTTTTTTCTTCACATTTTCCAACTTTTAATAAAAAAAATGAATAATATTTTTTTGGTCAAATCCGGTCAAACTCTCATAACTGACATATAAGACATGCTCTACTCTTTTATAATTAGAGTATATGACTCATTTTTTTTCTTCACATTTTCCAACTTTTAATAAAAAAATAAATAATATTTTTTGGTCAAATCCGGTCAAACTCTCATAACTGACGTATAAGACATGCTCTACTCTTATAATTAGAGTATCAGACTCATTTTTTTCACATTTTTCCAACTTTAATAAAAAAATGAATAATATTTTTTGGTCAAATCCGGTCAAACTCTCATAACTGACGTATAAGACATGCTCTACTCTTATAATTAGAGTATAAGACTCATTTTTTTCTTCACATTTTCCAACTTTTAATAAAAAAATAAATAATATTTTTTGGTCAAATCCGGTCAAACTCTCATAACTGACGTATAAGACATGCTCTACTCTTATAATTAGAGTATAAGACTCATTTTTTTCTTCACATTTTCCAACTTTTAATAAAAAAATGAATAATTTTTTGGTCAAATCCGGTCAAACTCTCATAACTGACGTATAAGACATGCTCTACTCTTATAATTAGAGTATAAGACTCATTTTTTTCTTCACATTTTCCAACTTTTAATTAAAAAATGAATAATATTTTTTGGTCAAATCCGGTCAAACTCTCATAACTGACGTATAAGACATGCTCTACTCTTATAATTAGAGTATAAGACTCATTTTTTTCTTCACATTTTCCAACTTTTAATAAAAAAATAAATAATAATTTTTGGTCAAATCCGGTCAAACTCTCATAACTGACGTATAAGACCTGCTCTACTCTTATAATTAGAGTATAAGACTCATTTTTTTTTCACATTTTCCAACTTTTAATAAAAAAATGAATAATATTTTTTTGGTCAAATCCGGTCAAACTCTCATAACTGACGTATAAAACATGCTCTACTCTTATAATTAGAGTATAAGACTCGTTTTTTTTCTTCACATTTTCCAACTTTTAATAAAAAAAAATAAATAATATTTTTTGGTCAAATCCGGTCAAACTCTCATAACTGACGTATAAGACACGCTCTACTCTTATAATTAGAGTATAAGACTCATTTTTTTCTTCACATTTTCCAACTTTTAATAAAAAAATAAATAATATTTTTTTGGTCAAATCCGGTCAAACTCTCATAACTGACGTATAAGACATGCTCTACTCTTATAATTAGAGTATAAGACTCATTTTTTTCTTCACATTTTCCAACTTTTAATAAAAAAATGAATAATATTTTTTGGTCAAATCCGGTCAAACTCTCATAACTGACGTATAAGACCTGCTCTACTCTTATAATTAGAGTATAAGACTCATTTTTTTCTTCACATTTTCCAACTTTTAATAAAAAAATAAATAATATTTTTTGGTCAAATCCGGTCAAACTCTCATAACTGACGTATAAGACATGCTCTACTCTTATAATTAGAGTATAAGACTCATTTTTTTTTTCACATTTTCCAACTTTTAATAAAAAAATGAATAATATTTTTAGTCAAATCCGGTCAAACTCTCATAACTGACGTATAAGACATGCTCTACTCTTATAATTAGAGTATAAGAGTCATTTTTTTCACATTTTCCAACTTTTAATAAAAAATGAATAATATTTTTTTGTTCAAATCTGGTCAAACTCGCCTCTTAAACCTAGCATCCATGGTCTTAAACCTAAAGCAATAAATTTCCATTTTCCAGATCTAATCTGATCCAATTCATCATCACCTACTAAATCATCACTTTCTCCCTTCAATTAAATCGCATCCACTCTCAAATTTTCAACAATCAGCAGCAGAAAATCCATAGCCAACTTTCAATTTCAAGAGCTTGACCTACAACAATAGCAAGAAAGAGAAAAATCTGAGTTATATCCAGCAAACCCAATCGTTGATCCACTCGCGGGAAACCTAACTGAGACAAAATTCAACCTCGCCGGAAATAGGGGTTTAAGCTCTTAAGTGGTGTTTGTTAACGAGAACGAGATATGACTGCTGGACAATGGTGTTTCTGTTGTGGATCTGTGCAGCGAACGAAGAGGAAAGACCGACGGTAGAGGAGAGGGATGGCCGGCGATTGAGGAGGGGACGGATTGCCGGCGATTAAGAGGAGACGGACTGCCGGCGGTGTGGGGAGAGTAGTGAGAGAAAGTAGAGAGAGAGAGAGTTGAGAGAAAAAATGTGCGCTTGAATGAGAAGACGGGAGGGAGGTTAGTGTATTATGTGAAGGGTGGGGCGTTTTGGGTATTTAGAAATATATTTGACCTGGTCAAAGGGGTCTTGGGTTTATGTGGAATTTTAATCTGGGCATTGGGTATAGGGGACTTTTGGATCTCACCTGGGCTTTTATGGCTTTATGATCTGGGCTTTGGGTCCTTATGGAATTATGCCCCACATGAACTCAGATTAGATACCAAATAAACTAAAAGTCAAGTCTAATCTAGTGAAATCGATCTCACTAATTGGCTACGAGCCTACAAATACGGGATTAAGTATATTTCATCCCAAATTTGAAGGAAAAAATTGATCCAGTATATAAATTCAATAATTTCATTTTTTAACAAAATCTTTTAGGGAAAAATACTAAAAAACCACTCTACAAAATTTCCATATCCAAAAAGCGCACAAAATATTTCTTCAATCTAAAAGGTCCTAAAATTAAATTATCGATACCAAAAAGCCCAAACTGTCACGACCCGAAAACTAGGCTCTATTTTATTTAGTAATAAATAATTATTATTTATTTATTTGCTTATTTAGTTATTTAAATTATTTAGTTATTTAAATATTTATGTGTTCATTTTGGGTTTCGTGATGTGGTCGTGCCTAGCATTTAATTGGTTAATTGTGCTAGAGTAGAGTGTTGGGTCTTAAATGTTAGTGAGGAATATAAGATGATTGAGTTAATGTGTAGGGGAGGGGGTCAATGTGTAAATTTCTCAATCACCCTACTTACTCCCTCCATCACCCTCTCCTTCCTCACTCCCTCATTTTCTCCAACACACTTCCTCTCTCTCTTCTCCTCCATTGTGAAAGGTAAGTTTCTTCTCTTCCTTCTCTCTTCATTTCTATCATCTTCCCCTCATTATTTCTTATTTCTCATAACATGAAACTTGTTTAGATCATCGATAGGATCGTAGGAAGCCAAGAAACTTCGAGTTCCGTCACCTTTGAGAAAATCCGGGTAAGTTGCTTTCCCCCATTTATATGCTAAAATTGTTCATCCCCATTTGGTATGATGATATATGAAGCTTTGAAGTGGTTATTTGATGATTTGTGAAGATTTAGAAATTATTTGGAATTTATTGTTATTTTGGGTGAATTTTTGTGATAAATCAATGTGGGGATTTAATCGTGATCTTGGTTGATGAATGGCATTATTTGAGTCTCCATTCTAGTTAGAAGTTGTTTTGGGTTCATCTTTATGCTTGGTGGAAGGTTGATTATGTTTGATTTTGGTTGTAATATGAAATGGGTAAGAAAAATGGTAGAAACCCAGATTTTGGCCGGATTTCGTCCCTCCGGGCAAGGAGGCGCGCGCACCATGGTTTGGGAGGCGTTCACACCCTTTTATGCTTCGAAATCGCAGCCTTCTGACCTTAGGAGGCGCGCGCATCACTTTTTCTGGAGGCGCGCGCATCCCCCTTTTTCCAGCTTGTCCGTTTTTCGTTCGATCTTCCGGAGGCCATAACTTTCTCATCCGAACTCCGTTTTAGGCGTGTAAACTATCGTTTCGAAGCTCTCTTCGAGTACTACAAGATGGTATAGGTTTTTTCGGTTAAGTTATAAGTTTTATACTTCGGGATTTTATTGGGTGTTTGAGGTTAAGAGGAGTTGTATCGATCCATTGTGAACAAGTTGTGTAAACCCAATTGAGTGACTTATTGAGTTGTTATGATCATTTTATGATATAAGTGAGGACTTCATACCTTGAGACCCTTTAATTGAAAGTTATTTTACTGATCGGATTGATTTTAGAATAAGACTTGGTCTAGGTTTTAAGTGATATCCTATAGTACCTAGAGGGTTGTCATGGGACACCAAAGTGTTGAATTGGTGCATTGGGGATCATGTATGGGAATGTGTTACCTTTTTAGTTCGGTTGAGTGTTAAGAATTGGTCCGTCTATGAACGGATGTAAGATGTGAAATAGTGATTGGGTACCTACGGTTTGATTAACCTTAAGGTGTATTCATTCTAAATTCCTACTTTGGAATTCCAGGTGTGATGAGATAGTTGAGTTCGTAATCCTAGTATATCTCTATGAGTAGGCTTTTAGGGTCATCTTGGTAATGGTCGTGGTACTATTTGTGAGTGACCGTTTGGGTTGTGCTCTTAATGAGTAACTTATGGGTATCATCTTTAGGATTGGTTGGTATGGAACCTTGTCTTGGAATCATTGTTTTAATGATCAATGTTGTTGGGCTCCTTATGAGCAATTCTGTTTAACGTGGTTGAATTCTTTTATGAAATACTTCCCGTTGTCGTTGTTGTTGACTCTCCTTGAGTAATAGTTGCATCCTTATGGTAATTATAGGGTATGGTTCCTTTGTGAACAAACATGTAATGGTACTTGACTAAGTATGGTTTGAGAATGTTGGGTTGGGTCCGTTTGTGACCATGTTGCAATGTATGAATGTGGATAACCGTTTAACTCTTTTTGAGTAGCTTCATGTGTTAATGTTGTTGTTGATCTCTTCATGAGAAATAGTTTGCATCCCTTGTGATGATTTTGGCTTGGTTCCCTACTTTGGAATCATTGCCCCCGTTGTTGTTTCAAGCGAGTATTTATTACTATGTGCTTGTATGGAGTCCAGCTGGCATTGTTGTGTTTGTTTTGGGCAGTGATGTATATTATAATGGCACGAGCCAAGTCCAGTATAATGTACTTCACTGGTAACCCAGTTTCCCCATGTTCAGTGGCCTTGAGTGGGATGCCCCTTCCCGTGATCGTGGTTGGGATGAGCTAGCTCCTATGGTGAGTATTCTAGCTATTCGCGTGGGGGGATGACTATGTGTTGTTTCTCCCACTACTGGTTGTTGTTGTTACTTGGTTCCGGAACCGGCTTCAGCTCGTTCATGCTGCTCAACGGACTCTTCTCAAAGGATGGTGTTCCGTTTCTAGAACCTTGGCTCCGTATCCACCTATGAGTGTTTATTTCAGCTTTATGTGTTGCATGATGAGCTGGTCGTTATTTCCAACCGGTATGGGACGGTTGGCGATAGGGAGCCTCTCATTTGTTGTTATGTGATTGTATGCTATGATTGATTATTGGATATTACTGTTCATGATAGCATGACATCTAGTTGCATTTAGTAGCTTACTGAGATTTTTCTCACCCCGTTTCTTGTTTCAAATTGTTTTTCCTTAACCCCCCCCCCCCCCCCCCCAAGGAAAGCAAGTGGTATCGTTCGAGGTCCGTTGTATCGGGAGTCTTCTGAGCAGGTTGATCGCCCTTGGGGTAGTTACTCTTCAGGGCCTCGTTGTTTATAGTTGAAAGGTCGTGGTCGTCCAGGGTTATGTATTTACTGTGGTCCTTTGGGAATTTATATTATTAACAGTTGTTCTTGCTTCCGCGTTTGTTTCCAGTCTCCGAGTTAAAATCTCGTTGAGGTATTGTTTGTTGGTATTGGGTTATAGCGGAATTCACGCGCCCGGTTGGTATTTAGCATTTTGGAGATGTTAATTATGTAAATTTTATATTTATGGATTTTTAGAATTTCCGGGGCGTGACACAAACATTAACGAAATGACTAACGCGGTTATGTTTAAGTATTCATATTAATAAAAAAAAATAACTTTCCTTTCAATTAATGACGTATTACAAATACAAAAGCTTTTTGCAATGCAAAACAATTTAATTGTAATATTCTTACATATAATAACAATAATAATAGTTATAACAACAACTTATACTCCCTCCGTCCCATTTGAAGCTTCACCTTTTACCCAAATAGGTGTCCCGTTAAAAGCTTCATCATTTCCTAAAATGGTAAAAATATAGGCCCCACTTGTCATACCCACTCACCTCTTCCTCTCACATACTTAAATTATGGGCCCACTTGTCATACCCACTAACTTTCCCCTCTCACATATTTACCCACTTGTCATACCCACTAACTTCTTCCCTCTCATAATCTTTCTTACACTCATCACTTTCCTTAATTTGTGTGCCGTCACCTAAATGGTGAAACTTCAAATGGAACGGAGGGATTATATTTAATTATTATTACTATTTTAGTTAAATAATAGTTTTTAATAATACAGTTAATAATAAAATTAATAAGAATGAAAAACAATAATGAATGTGATAATATTGAAAAGAATATCATCATAATTTTTTATTATTTTTATGATCGTTCATAATAATAATAATAAAATAAAAAACTTAAAGAAGCACCTTACAATTGCTTCTCTAATATATCAAAAAATTATATTTTTATTATTAAATATTAGGTAATTAAATAATAACGATAATAATGATTAATTTTTGTTGTTTCTATAACTATTATTATTATATAACTATTATTATTATTATTATTATTTTAATTCAAATTGTATTTTTTTAATATTCTTAACATGTCATTAAATGAAAAAAAAAAATTGTTTTTCCAAAGAGAGAGAGGGTCTTCAAAATAAAGTGCGTAAATAAATTTAAAGATCTATAATATTATTAGATTAATACGATGATATATTTTTGTCATATTACATCTTCTTAAGTTATTTTCTGTTCTTATACAAATATTCATTATTTTCTCAATTGACATCTCAAAATAATTTGTCAAATTTTCTGTACGTTTAACGCACGTGTATAACACTAGTTGTATAATAAGAATTTAATATTGGCTAAAAAAAAGGGAGGGGTTTTGAAGAAGATGGAGAGGGAGTAGGGGAAGGGTTTGGGGGAGGGATTGGAGTAGGACTGAGCCAAAAAATGTTAGAACCGGACCGGACCAATGGAACCGGACTGAACCAAAGAAAACCGAACCAATAGAATCGGACCAAATGTTATGGTTCTTATGAGTATTGGTTCGGTTTTGGTTCTTAATTTTCGTAGAACCGCACCATTGGTTCGGTCCTGGTTATATATTTTTTTAGTAAGAACTGAACCAAATCGGACCGTGAACACCCCTAGGTTGGAGTAGGGGCAGAGGCACATGCATTATAAAATGGGGTGGTTGCCCCCTTTAATTTTCAAAATTCTCAAATTTATCCTTTGCAATTTGAAAATTGTAATATTTTATCACTAAATTCTTAATTTTTATCATGGACAATTGTAATGACCCCAAATCCGGACCCTATTTTAGTCATAATTTTAGAAATTATTTGTGACTTCTTTCATTGCATTGCATTATTTATTTGTGGGTTATGTGTTAGTTCATTAAAGTAAAGTAACGGAGTCTTTGAGGAAGGATGAACTTTAAGGGCTTTAGAGTAAATCTGAGTCTAGGGGGGGGGGGGGCTAGAAGTCCATAAGATAAGTCTGGGGGCCTTAAAGTAGTTTGTGAGGTTGAAATTGGGGGAAAATTCACCCAGCTCAATCATCCTCCTCATTTCCCTAATTTCCTTCAAACTTAAGTTGGTAAGAGCTAGAGAGGGGAAAGAGCCATTCTTCTTCAACTTCTACAAATTCCTTTTCAATTCATCTCCAATTCAAGTCTTCTTGCATCAATGGTGGTTGCTAGAGTTCAAACCATCACATTCTAGTCTAAAGAATCCAAGGTGAGGGTTCCTCAATTTCTTGCATGTCTCTTTTCATTTCTTTCCTCTCCTAGAAATTAACTCTACCAAGATGAATAGGGTGTTGAGTTGATCGTCTAGAAACTAAGAAGAAGGCTATTTGGTACAATCAATCAATCTTTCCATCAAGTAAGTTACTTTCCCCTTTTTCCCTTTTGGATTGTTCATGCATTCTTAATGTGGTGTTCTTGAAAGTTGAATGTTGTTTTATGTTAATTTTGGTGATTGCATGTTAGTTTTGGGCTACCCAAGTTGTAGTGGTTGTTGCTTTGTAAGAGAATTGGTGATTTTGAGAGTTTGGGCTAGGTTGTGTTTAGAAATTTGGGAAATCTCATGCTATATGTGAAATTGGGTTTAATTGGTCATGTTTATGTTGGTTGTGATGATTCTGGAACCATTTGATGGTATTCTGTTGATATGAAAAGGAATGTGTTGTGGGATTTGATCTTTGTATTGCTAGGTTCTTTGTAATGCTAGTAATGTTTGTACCTTAGGCTTAGGATGTAAGTACCCTCATTCACAAACCCAGGAAATCTGCAAAATGGATGAATCGCGCAAGGAGGCGCGCGCACCTTTTGGGAGGGGGCGTGCGCACCCTTATGTCCCCTTTTGGCACTCTACCTTCTGATCTAAGGGGGCGCGCGCACCCTTTTGGGAGGAGGCGCGCGCACCATCTTCTTTTGCAATTTGTCCGTTTTACGTTCAATCTTTCGGAGACCATAAATTCTTCGTCCGGACTCCGTTTTAGGCGTATAAACTATCGTTGGAAAGCTCTTTTCGAATACTATGCAATGGTTTCGTTGGATGTATAATTATCTAGAAATATAAAATGGTTCTGTTTGACTTGATTAGATTCAATGCGTGGCTAGGCTTCGGGTTTTACCTTTTGGCATTCCGATAGATGTTTGAGGGCACGAAGGTAGTGGAATGGTTCGTTTGTGATCAAGTTGAGATTGTGTAAGCTTTTAGGTTCATTTTGATGTTGTTTCATCCCTATGATGTAATTGTGGGATTTCCTACTTTGAAATCCTTTTGTTTGATTAATTATTGCACAATGTTGTTGAACTCTTCATGAGAAATTTTATCATCTTTCTGATGTGTTTGGCATGATTCCCTCTTGTGGAATTATGTACCGTTTGTGCAATAGTTTAGAAAGGGTCCAGCTGATCTTACTTGGTTGAGTCGGGCAGTGGAGGGTGATTATAATGGCACACGAGCCAAGTATATTATAACATCTCCACTGGTAACCCTGGTTTTCCCCTTCCAGTTGGCCATTGGTTGGGATGAGCTAGCTCCCTTTGGTGAGCATTATAGCTACTTGTTTTGGGGTGTGACTTTGTGTCACTTACTCCTTGTTATTGTTTGGTTGTTGTTGGTTCCGAAACCCCTGCTACAAATGTTGATGCGGTTTGTTGAAGCTTCAGAGATTATATCCTTACGAGAACCTTGGCTCAGTATCATTTGTAATGTGTTTAATTCCGCTGCGGGTCTATGTGCTACTTGTTTGTTATCTTTTATGTTGTTTTGCATATTGCCATGCCATGTAGTTGCATTAGTAACTTACTGAGATTCTTTCTCACCGCTTTCCTTTCAACTTGTTTTTCCTTAAACCCCCCCTCAGGAAGCAAGTGATAGTTCGTTGTGAGATCGTATGCGGCTGAGATTCTTAGAACAGGTTGTCTACTTTTGGGGTAGTTGCTCTACGGAGCTTTTGTATATTTTTGTAGTGAGATTTTGTATAGTACTATTGGATTTAATTATGGAAATAGGATTTTGTCTCGTGACCCGGACGTGGGACTTGTGTTTATTTTTGTGATGAGACTTTGTATAGTAGTTTGGACATGTAAAAGTAATATTTTGATTATTTATGGTATTGAGAAAATTCGGGTCACCACAACAATGATACACATAGTGAAAACTCAAAGGGAAAACTCATAGTGAAACACTCTAATCCGTTGGATGGGTTTTTAGCAATGGGGTCCATAAAGATTTATTACAATCCAACGGATTACAGAGTTTCGCTATGAGTTTTCCCTTTGAGTTTTCACTATACATATCATTATCCTTTTATCATTATTGCTTGCGTTTCGATTGGAAGTAAAAATGCACAACAAAAAATATGTTTGCCTCTATTTGTGCCTATTCATATTTCACTGTGCAATTTGCTCATGTTATTCTGAAATTCAGTTATGCGCGAAAATGGAGAAATGAAGGGGTAGTAGAGGAACGTTTACGGTGCCGAAAACGGGTAGATGGTGTGAATTTGTGGGGGTGAAGATGGTGCCGAAAACGGGTAGATGGTGTGAATTTATGGGGGTGAAGATGGTGGGTGTTTGTGAGAGATGAAGGGTTTATGATGGTGAAAGGGAAAGTAGGAGGGTGAACCAAGTAAATTAAATTAAAGGGAATACAAAAAAAAGGACCCGGAACCGCTCCACCCAAATTAGCTCCACCCCTCCACCCAATTGCTCCGATCAAGGCCACATAGGCGAGCTCGTCATCTGTGCCGCTGAAATTATTTCAATTTTTTGTGGGTCATACCGAGCTCGGACACATCTCATCCGTCCAAACAAAAAATGATGTGGCTCAAATCGGAACCATTGGGTGGATCGGGGTGGAGCTAACCGCTCGGTGGAGCGGTTCGAAATCCACAAAAATAAAATAAAATGGTGTCATATCAATACTTTTATGGAGTAACAATACAACTAATCTAATAATTTAACTTTTAAACGTATGTCAAATCAACATATAAAACATAGAGCAATGCTGGGGCACAAAATAAGCTCACAAAATCTTGCTCACAAAATGGGGTGGCGATATTTTATTGGTTGCATCGATAATGGACCCATCATACTCTAATTAAATACACCAATAAAATCATTACACCTAGGATTTTGTGACTTTTTTGTGTCTCAGTATTATTCTAAAACATATAAAAGCAAGTAAGCATTATTCATTTTGCTTGCACCTAACTCATTTCACTCTATTTAGAATAAAACATGCTCTTTTCTTATGTTTCATATTAAATATTTTTTATATAATTTATCTCAAAACAAATTAAAATTCTTAAATTAAAAAAATGTTATAATATAATTTTATCATTAATGTACAAAACTATTATGCATTTTTTATAAAACCGTTGACAAATCAATTAAGAGATTAATTCTGAAACTGGGAGAAGAATAAAACTTATTTTACTCTGCTACGGGGACGGAGATTGCAGGGGAGAGGGCCATCCATCCATGACCCATGACATTATTTTCATTGGGCAATACCCTATTTTAGTTCCCTATACTATAAGGAGTACTAAAATTTTGGGAAAAACAAGTCTTTTCAAACGCTTAGGAAAAACGTGTTTTAAAAAAAACGCGGTGGTATTTTTGTAAATAATTAGAACTTCTCAACGGTTCTGGATATAATTATAAAACATTCTAGATATGATATTGATAGTCAGAACCTTTGAAAATGATAGCCAGAAGAGTCATTTTTTAAAAATAATTAGAACCTCTCAACGGTTATAGATATCAATATAAAGCCTTCTGGATATGAGATTGATAGCCAGAACCTTTGAAAGTGATAGTCAGAAGGGTTCTGGATATCAATATAAGCATTCTGGATATGAGATTGATAGCCAGAACTTTTGAAAGTGATAGCCAGAAAGGTCTGGATATCAATATAAAGTCTTCTGGATATGAGATTGATAGCAAGAACCTTTGAAAGTGATAGCCAGAAGGTTTTGAAAAATACATTTTTCCTAACCAATAGGAAAAACGCGTTTTACAGGATACCAACTCAATTTTATTAGTGCACTTATGCTCAATACGCCCAATGTGGGCTATACAAATTTCAATTTCTAAATTTAATCTTTCTCTTTGTTTTTTTGAAATAAACAACACAAATTTTCTTAAATAAATCTCAAGAGAACGGCTCTCCATAACAGTCGGAGGGTCATTCCAAAATAGAGGATTTAAATAAAGACATACAATCAAATATAAATTGCTCGTCTCCATGAAAAAGCATAACTCCTTTCGAATAATGGAGCCTAACCTTAAACCAAATCTCCTTTGAACTCCCTTACGAACAATGATCTCGGATGAGCAAATGTTTCTCCAAGAATAACTTGGACACGGAACAACATTGGACTTCGAAAAATCCCTACATGGATAATCTTTTTCTTTGCTAAAAAAAATAAATTGATTAAATTTTGGTCACTCTAAAATGGAACCATTAGGGGTGTGGGCTGCGCCATGTGGTCCGATCCTAACAAATTCAAACTTGTTGTATATAATTTCACACACTAGAAAAACACACACAACTAAAAACCACGCGAGCCAATCAAATGGACCTGAAAGTCCATATCTAATTCAGTTTTTAATTTTTGGCTTTTTTGCCCTTTCTTTAAACCCTAAAATCTTATCCCCACGAAACGAACCCCCAAAAGGCTTAGGTCCAATACAATTTACCGGACTCAAGCCCAATTCATCTTTCTCTCTCCTCCCGCCTCTCTCTCTCTCTCTCTCGTCTCGGAATCCTAGATCTCGCCGCCGGAAACCGATCGATCGGCGTCGGATTTACTTAATTCTAATCGTTTCTGGTAGCAGGTTCTGTCTGAATCGGATCAGTTGGTATGTGTATGAAAAATCTCGTCTTTGACTTTTTCTGATTTTCTTTATTTTTTTCCCTCTATCGTTGCTTGATTCGACTGTGTTGTTGGTTTTACATGTTTGATTTGTTTATTTTTATCCTTTTTTTGTGTTGTTTTTTTGTCGAATCAGTGCATGATAATGGGATATTATGTTCAGTTGAGTACTTACTTATTTTCGGCTTTGATGTTTAGTAGAATTTTATTGTTGTTCAGTTGATGTTTTTTTAGATTTGCTGATCTTGTTATTATCTGGATTATTATTTTCAGCTAAGTTTGGGTTTGGTTTTTGTTTTTTTTTGAATTATCTGGGCTTGTTCAATTTGTTTCTGAAGCCCGAGATTGATGAAACCCTAGATCTGTTTGGGTAAAGCTTATATTTTTAGCCCAGAATAAGGTTCGAATTGTCTGTTTTGACCATGAGTGTTCACTTGAGGTTGATGGGTTTTGGCCTTTGGTAGTAGGGGTAATTATGTAAAAGACCAACTTCGAAATTTGACGTATGTGTTGTGAAAGTTAAAATTAATGTTCTATAAAACAGGCTTCAATTGAGTCAGTTCTATTTGGTGGATTTGATCTTATAAGTGCTTTTACTTGGTCTTTAAAATTGTTATTGGGCTAACCCCGCTAATTATCTGGAGCCACACAATTTGTGAGGTCTAGGGTTTCGATTTTTCTCGTTGCTCGGGCTGGGTGGTGAATTTGATCTGTTTGAAGTTTTTTTTTTTTTCTTAATTATATTTTTATTTTCTTGTTCTTATAGATGTTATTGGGCTCACATTTTTTTCTTGTTCCTACAGATGTTAGTGGGCTCTGGTTGGGCCCCTCTCCCTCTCTCTGTCTCTCTCCTTTTCTAAAAAAAACAACACATCCAGCTTCAGAATTAATACATTAGACAATTTCCTTTGAAATTCATATATTTATCAGCACAGGCAGAATCAGAATTCAAAAGGAGTATACATCAACGGGCATGCATTATGGTGTTGTACATTTGAGCAAAGGTACAACACCATAATGCATGCAATTTTATTTTTTCTTGATTGTTGCTTTCTCTCATTGATTTTTCCTTGTTTAATTTACATTTAGCATTGTCCTCTTAGTGCTTTCAACACACTCCTTCCATCTCAAGAAAGTAGTCCAGTTTGACAAGTAAATTTTTTTTTATGGATGATCTTTACTTGGGCGTTCCTGCTTGAAAGTGCATTATAATTACTGTCCCTTTTAGAAACGAGACTATTTTCTTGGGACAAATCAAAAAAAGAAAGTGAGACCATTTGTTTTTCTTGATGTGGGAGTGTTGGACGAGCTGATGGACGAAAGAAGAGCTAATTTTCCTCCCGAGTTATGAAGAATCAGTCTTCAAATATCTGAGCAAGTTGTAATTGCTTAAACTATGTACAGTATCTCTTTACGTTCATTAAGCTTGGCTTTCAGAATTAGGAAGTTGCAGCCTGTCTGTATTTTGCCGTCATTTATATTGCCTCGAAATGCAAATAAGGTTTGACTCGGTTTCAAAAATATTACTCAGTCCCATGAAGGTGGATTGAAGTGTTTGTATGGTAAATTGGTGACTACTGGAATAAGCTGCGTGACTCATTCTTGGCTCATTGAGGTTCAAAACAGCCATGATAGAAGGATGTATATCTTACTTTAGTAATATCTGACTATCCGATTTACTCTTTTCCCCTCTCCTTAATGCAAAGGAAGATATCCTTTTCTCAATTACTGATTTTTATTCACTGAGTTATCTTTATGTCAAATAATCTTGCGTTTTTATGTGTATTTCTCCATTTCCTTGGGATTCATTCTCTTCCTTTTTAGGCATTGATCATATTTATTCTTTGCAAAACCAGGAATGGATTCTGTGCTGAAAATGGAGATGGAACCTACTGAAAACAATGCCCTGGTCAATGTAGAAATGCACCCAGATGATGCCATGGTTGATGTGGAAACACAACCAAACGACGGAATGATGATTACTGAAGACGAAGAAATCCAGCCCAGCCATGCCCTGGTTAATGTAGCTACCGAACAGAATGACATGTCACATCCTAACAGGCGCAGGAAGAAGAAGTCCATAGTTTGGGAACACTTCACCATTGAAGACACAGGTGGTGGTTGCAGAAGAGCATGCTGTAAGCAATGCAAGCAATCATTCGCTTACAGCACTGGTTCCAAAGTAGCTGGCACCAGTCACCTCAAACGCCACATCGCCAAAGGAACCTGCCCTGTTGTCCTCCGTAACCAGGACCGGGACCCATCTTCCACCCCGTTCAGTGCACCTTCTTTAAAGATGGCCGATTTCTTGAACGACAATACACCGAAACGGCGATACAGAACCGCCGCTACTGCACCCTACTTTGTGGTTGACATGGATAGGTGTCGCCACGAAATGACCCGGATGATCATCACGCACGACTACCCTCTTGACATGGTCGAACACCCTGGGTTTGTGGCTTTTATTCAGAACCTTCAGCCTCGTTTCAATCCGGTGAACTTCAGCACCATTCAAGGGGATTGTGTGGGGACTTATCTTCAAGAAAAGCAAACCCTTCAGAGGCTGATTGAGGGAATGCCTGGGCGTATCTGTCTTACCTTGGACTTGTGGAACTCGTCCAACACCGTTGGATATGTCTTCGTGACCGGACAGTTCATCGATAGTGACTGGAAAATCCATCGGAAGGTTCTCAATGTTGTGATGGAGCCTTACCCTGATTCAGATTCTGCTTTCAGCCATGCTGTTTCCTCTTCCCTTTCTGATTGGAACATGGAGGGCAGATTATTCTCTCTCACCATAAACCAGCCATTGAGTGAAGCTGGGATCAATAGTCTTCGAGGTTCACTCTCTGCAAAGAACCCTCTTATGCTTGGAGGTCAACTGTTGCTTGGTAACTGCCTCGCTCGTTCTTTAAGCAGTATAGCACTAGATGCACTAAAAGCAGGCAAAGAAACGGTCAAGAAAGTCAGAGATTGTGTGAAATATGTCAAAACTTCTGAATCACTCGAGGAAATATTTATTGCGCTTAAGCAAGAACTTCAAGTTCCAAGCACAAAAACCCTATCCCTCGATGACCAAAGTAAATGGAACACTACATATGAAATGTTGCTATCTGCATTAGAACTGAAGGAGGTCTTTTCTTGCTTGGACACTTCCGACCCTGATTACAATAAATCCCCAGGGACGGAAGAATGGAAAGTTGTCGAGACTCTATGCACATACTTGAAACTACTATTTGACACAGCTTCTCTTTTAACCACTCCAAATATTCCCACCACAAACACCTTCTTCCATGAAGCATGGAAGATTCAGTTAGAGCTGGCCCGTGCAGCCACAAGCGAGGACACCCTCATCAGCAGCCTCACAAAAGCAATGCAAGAAAACTTTGACAAGTACTGGAAAAATTCTTGCTTGATTTTGGCTATAGCAGTAGTAATGGACCCACGGTTCAAAATGAAGCTGGTTGAATTCAGTTTCACGAAAATCTACGGTGATGTAGCTGCTGACTACATCAAGATTGTCGATGAAGGAATACACGAGCTGTTCAGGGAGTACAATGAGCATCCATTACCGTTAACTCCTGCTTACATTGAAGAAGCCAACGGTGGAGATGCAAAAGGAGGAGAGGATCTGAGCAATGGCATTGGGCTTGGGCTTACAGATTTTGATGTGTACATTATGGAGACTACTAGTCAACAGACAAAGACGGAGCTGGATCAGTATTTGGAAGAGTCGGTGTTGCCTCGGGTTCATGAGTTTGATGTTGTGGGGTGGTGGAAGTTGAACAAGTTAAAGTACCCAACTTTGTCGAAGATGGCTCGTGATATACTGTCCGTCCCGGTTTCAACTGTCAGTGCGGACTCGGTTTTTGATACAGGTAGCAGAGAAATGGACCGTTATAGGTGCGGATTACGGCCTGAGACGGTGGAGGCACTCATCTGTGCTAAGGACTGGCTCAACCGGGAGTCAACGGAAGGTTCGGAGGCTGTGGTCAAGATGGAATTTCCGATTTAGTGATATTGGTTTTTTTGAGTTTTGCGATGGGATTTTAGGTTAGGGTTTGTAATCTTAGGTTATGGTGTCCATTGTTTGGATGTTAGGATGTTTGTGGTTTTGGATTAGAGTACCTTATTGTCCTGTACCATAATCTGGGATTGAATTGGATGGATGGATGGCTTAAGAGATAAAAAAATTATTTTCCAGTCTTATTAAAAACTTGTTTTGAAACACGTTTTA
This sequence comes from Campanula takesimana, assembly GCA_026119855.1. Taxonomy (NCBI): domain Eukaryota; kingdom Viridiplantae; phylum Streptophyta; class Magnoliopsida; order Asterales; family Campanulaceae; genus Campanula; species Campanula takesimana. Next base: position 479,524 of record JAOWBW010000974.1, on the reverse strand, counting down.
CACTAACGCGACACACAATATAAACTTTGAAATGCACTGATAAAAAAAAATTAATTTCAATAAAATATTAAAATTAATTTAAATCAAAAAGTGAATCATTTTGGGGACGGAGGAGTATGATTAATTTGGAGGTGTAAACCGAATTACATCAATTACCCGCAAACAGATTCAAATTAATATCTTGAAGTTTAAATTTCAATAAAATATTAAAATTAATTTAAAGTTTCCATCTCTACGGCTAATATCTTGAAGTTCTCACTTCTTCGCTCCTAACTAGGGTTCATATTATTTTTTTTTTCATATAGTTTTGCACCAAATTCAAATTAATTTTATGTTCCAAATGGAATAATGGATCTCGAACCCTTCAAACTCGACATTGATGAGCTTCTACATGAGTTTACCAAGGTACCAAAACCCTATTTTCGGATTTCCCTCTTTGCCTTTTTCAATCCTTTTCAATTTTTTTTTTCCCCCAATCATAGATGAATTTTGAACATATTATGTCTTTTAAAAGTTCTATGATGCCAATTATCTCATTATTGTTACCCAAGCTTTTTTTTCTGATGGATGGTTTACAATGTGAAAATTGGGCTCACTTGTTTCCTCTTGTTGTTAAGATAATGATCAAGTATATATGATTATATTGATAATATGTCACCAATTAAGTTACTAACAATACTGAAATGGAGCTTTAATACATGCATTTGGTCTACATGAATACATTCTTAGGGTCAGACCGACGGGACTGTTTAATCAGATTTCCATAGGGAAGATATAGTGTGTAATGACCTGATCCCACAGGCCCGACCCACTACATAAGCAACACTCACTAGCTCGGTGCTTATGTAGCGGTTCAATATGTGGTGCTCATGTAGCGGGTCGGGTCGGGTCGTTTCATAGTGTAAATAGTATTTCCTGTTCCTTGAACATTTTTGGGTCTCTCAACCAGGACTGAGCTGGATTGTTCAAGTAGATAGATTGTACTCTACTTCCTGGCAAAACGGTAGTCCCAGTTTGAGTTGTCAAAGTTGAGTGGACTACTATTCTCCTGAAGAGATTTTGATGTGCGTTTACTTTCTTATTCATAAACTTATACATAGTTCAAAGTGCCTTTATAGAACTTCTTAGAGATGTTCTAGTTTGACTCTCGATACTTGAAGGGTCGGTATGCGATATAAGGAATACTCCCTCCGTCTCTAGTTAGTGAGGACCAAATTTTTGGGCACACAAATTAAGAATGAGTGGGAGGAATAGCAAATTGATTGGTGTTTATGAGTGTAAAAGTAAAGTAAGAGAAGTACTTTTTCTTGAAACAACTCTTGATCACCCAAATTCCTCAATCCTTACTTCTTGCCTTTTAGACAAGCTCTCGAGAAACGGAAAAATAAACCTGTAAAAGAAACCAGCGGTACAAGGTGAGGTTGTTCTGGGTCGAGATGGAAGGTCCATAACTAGCTAAGGATCAGAAGGATTTTGTGAGCAAAATTCGAACACTTGGGCCCACAGTTGGAACACTCAATTGTGAGCAAAATTTTGTGAGTGTGTCCATAGTATTATTATGTTTATATTAACACATCGTTGAAAAATACATTTATTTGTACATTGTGGTGTGAAACACATGCAATATTTCATTATTTGATTCTTGTAATAGTGTGTGCTGATCTGAAACCTTTGTTATTTTGACACTAGACTATAACCCGCTGAGTATTTTGTATTATTGAATATTCCTGTCACATATCTCAAAATCAATGTCTGAAATTGTTCATGGTTAATAGCGAGATTGAACATCCAATTTGAGACGGAGAAAGTATTTATTATTAATGTATTTATTTTCTTTTTGTATAACCTGAAATTATAGACATCAATCAATCATGCAATTAATTTATTTTAATATAATTATCTCAATAATTAATTTACTAGGAAAATAAAAGGACAATAGTTTTGGGCGGTTTTTTTTCTTCTCATTAGAAGATGATACGTGGTATTGTTAATGTCAACGAGTTTTGTTGTAACAATGGTGCATAGATATAGATTCTTGTTCTTCTCTGGCTGTCTGACAACAACGATTTAGTCACATACAGTCCCACACAATATTGACGGTGAGTTGAGCTAGCCAGCTAATTAGGCGCATCGTAAGCTAATTAGGCGCATCGTAACATATACCAATTTCACTTACGCGCTCTATTATTTTTGCCATCTTAGCCATACACGTGTGCAGAACAATCTGTTGTTGTAATAAGTTAATAACAGATGTTCTGGGTCCACAAATCGCAAAACTAGGGAACTAGAGCTCTTAATTTGTAGAGCTTTTTTCCATGGGACAACCTAACATTCAAGTGGAAATTAGTGGGTTGATCTTCTTGTAAATTTAATAATTAAGCTAACAAAGTTATGTTTTGTTGAACTTGGTTGAAAGTATGTTTTAGTATTGTCCTTTAATGAAACTTCTTGAAGAGGGTTTTATCCTTATTATGAGTCACCATTTTTCTGTAATCTAAGATTATAAACCTACTCTTTGCCATAATTGAATATTTGAAGGTGACATCTGATGATATTTTGTTCATTTAAGATAATGATAATAATTAAGATGGCATCAACTTAGGAATACCGAATATTAGCATCCCTACGTCCCAATTTAAACTTCAAAAAAAAATTGGGTTTAAGAATTAAGAAAAAAGTGATGTGTTGTGAGTGTAGATAGTTTGGTAAGAGAGAGAAAGTGGGGTAAAGAATAGTTAGTGGGTAATTGTTATGAGTATGACATGTAGGGCCCACAAATAAATAAAAAACTTTTTTTTTTAGTTTTGAAATTTAAAACGAGACACCAATTTTTTTATTTTTTTTAGTTTAAATTGAGACGAAGGGAGTAAGTTGTAATATCCTCCCCCTCCCCTATTATTTATTTTGGAACTCTTTAATTATTATATTAAATCTATGAATAAGAAAATTATCAACATATTGATTAATAAAATATTCACCTTTTCATTTATAAAAAAAATCATTTGATCCCTTAAGAACTAATTTTCATTTCAAACAAACTCAAACTCAATCTGTCTATATCACGTATGAGTTATATGTGCTTTAACTGAGTTTTCGAACGAAATACATCAAAAAATCACGTATGAGTTATATGTGCTTTAACTGAGTTTTCGAACGAAATACATCAAAAAATCCTGTGTTGATATGATTGTCACTTGAGACCCCAATCCGTTATATCTTAGACTACAAACCCTAAATTGATACCACTCTGTAGAGTTTATGTCTTATTTTATAATTAACCTTATTTTATTAATAGGAGTTTAGTAAAAAAATGTTTGGGGCATTTTCTCAAAAGTCTTTCAACTGAGCGTTTATTCTTTATGAAGACTCTACATTTTTTTTGTTTCTCTAAAGTTCATCCGTGGTTTAAGAAAGGTCTTTCAGACATTTCTTTAAGGTCCATTCCTGGTTTGAGACGTGTCTCAGCCACTCGTAAATCGCTTTTGAGCAAAATTTTTTAAACTTGTATATTTCTTAGAAATAAAAATAATTAAAGGTCCCTATTAAAAATTATGCTTTGTTTCAAGGACTTTTGAGAAATTAATCCAAAATATTTTTACAAGCATTTCAAACGGAACCCAAACTAAAAAAGAGAAAGCAAAAAAATAAATTAAAAGTAAAAGAAATGAAAGTAACAAACGCACCCCCTTTCTCTCTCTAGATTTTTCTTCTCTCTATCCATATTCCGAATTCACAATCTCCCTCCCCCAAATCAAACGCATCTCTCTTTCAAGAGACTAATTAGATTTATGCATCAAGTGGAATTCGGTACTCTAGGGTTTTGAATTAACAATCTCCTCTTGATTTCAAATGTTAGAGTGAAGTGGGATTTTGGGACTTGAAAAAGCTAGGGTTTTTCAGTTACTTCAACTGCATTCGCGCGAGGTTCTTCTGATCGATCTGTGTCTTTATGGATTCTTCTTCTTTGTCAACAACATCCTCAATGTCTGCCGCTGGTAATAATAGGGAATCGCTCGACGATGATGGTCCAATCTCTGTTACTAACGCTTTAGCAAAGGAGGCAGCGTTGCAGTTCCAGTTGAGGAAGTTCGCTGACTGTCTCAAGGTCTTGTACCAGTTGTTGCAAATGAAAGTTGACGATTCGAAGGTATAACTTGAATTTTCTTTTGTGTGTGCATCTATTTTGTTATTGGTTCTTAATTTTCTCGAGTGGTATTCAGAGTGATTGGAGTAAGAAATGCATGATGTAGGGGTAATTTAAGTTAATAAATTGGGTATGTGGAGATAATTTGTTTTTTAAATCTATATTATTTCATCTAATGTAAGTTCTGTACTTGTAAAAGCTTGAGCTTTTGGGGTCACAGTAGTTGTGGCGGTTCGTTGACTACAATCATGAAGAAAAAAAAAATGAGTGAGTCTGATTTATTTGGTGATTTTGCATATTGGCAGGATGATGAAAAGAGATTCATAATTAAAGCTTAAATCACTGGAAATAAAGCTTGAATTGATTTGTATGTCTTGAAGATTAGCAGTTAATGACATTAAGGCATGTGGTGTTGCAATGAACATTATAATTGTAGATGTGAATGCCAACCCTAGGGATCACGATTTAAAGGATATGGAACTAGTTAAGCGAATCTGTCTTCTCCCTGTCACCTCTATGTATGCACATTGTCGGTGCTGTCCATTGTGCTTATGTTGACACTTTGTCCTGCTAAATCTAATCTAATCTAAAAGTCTTAATCTTTTTAATCTAAAGAAGAATGCCAGTCATCTTAACAGTCATTTCATACTTTCGCTTCTGCAAGTTCCACCTTTGAAATTTGACAAGCCGCTAGTTCATGCTAGATTTGTATTCAGTAAACCACATGGTTGGAAGTCATAATTGTGAAAAAGTAATGTTGTTATAGAATTTATTGAAGTATTGGAAAAGAAATCAAGAATTTGATTCATTAGGGACATTGTATTCCCCCCACAATTATCTATCCATATGTGTGTGTGTGTGTATTTTACTTGCACGGACATGTAATATGAATGTTGGTGCATAACAACAGTAATGAATGGTGCATAATCCTTACCACTGAGAAAGTAAGTAAGAAAGAAGCAGGCTATAATATGTATTTTATAGATGATCAATCAACTGGCCTGCCATCTCACATTACTTGTGATGCTTACCATTGTCAAGTCCAAATCTAATTAGTAATAATTGACAACGAGGGGATTAACTCCAACATGAAAAACTTCAAATCATCTTACTTATGGATCACCGTAATTGATTATTTGTAGATATCTTCCTGTTTAACAGTCTCTACCCTATTATGTACTCCCTCCGTCCCACCTCAATTGAGACTTATTTCCATTTTGGTCCGTCCCACTTCCCTTGAGACTCCCCAAAATAGCCATCTTTTAATTATTTTATATTCAAACTATCCCACCACTCATTCTCTCTCTTCATTTTGCACCACTCAATTTATTCAACCAACACTACTATTTTCCCCACTCGTTCTCTACATTTTCTACCACTCATTTTCTTTACTTTATTCTTTTTCCTTAATTATTGTGCCCACCTCTTAGGTCTCAAGTGAGGTGGGACGGAGGGAGTATATTTTAATCTACTTAAGGTATTCGTACTGAGTCGTCATTTTTCCATTTTCCCTTTTTAGTAGTTGTAAGGTTCTTCATATTGATCGATGGTACATAGGAGAAGATAATGGACCTTTGAAATTCGTATGGTTTTGATAGTAAAAGGAAAAGTGGTCAATTATATAGGACATAGGGTAAAGAACGGAGAGCACCTACTTATGGCCAGAGTCCATAGAGACAATACTTATCAGAAAAGTTTGTGTGTGTCTGGATTATTTGAGATTCAGCTGCTTGAAGTATATTGCTTTCTTGATCAGCGTTAAGTTTTCGGCTCTCTATCTCCTTTTGCAGCAAAGAGGTGCTGAATATTGACCTAGATTGAGCTGATCTAACCAATGTATTTCAATTCCAACCCTAGCAATTGCATAAACTCCAGAAATCTTGTTTACAAGCTAAAGTGATCAATGGAATAATATATAATAATAAATTAAAGTGGATATATGCATATAATTGCATGATGGTATGTCCAATTGTTTCTTCTTTTTTTCAGTTAACACTTTACTAGCTCTAGAATCTTATGTTACTTTTCTGCTATTCTTCTTTCTTTGTTATTCAGATTCTTCATAATATTACTGTTGCGGAGAACTTTCAAGATGGTTTCTCTAATCCTAAAAGATTTCTAGAAGTTCTCATGACCCTGAAGGTATGTTTTCATTTGGATTGATGCTTTTATATCTTTGGTGTCTTGTCTTTTGCATTATTTGCGCATATAGGGATGGATGAATTTTGAACTACTTATTCTATACAATGGGTAGTTCATTTCTCTAAGGGCCAATTGCAATTCGGTTACCTAAGTTTTACAATTGGTTACCAGGTTTGTCAAAGTTGCTATTAGGCTCCTCAGTTTACTGAACGGGAGCAATCAGGTGTAAATCCCGTTACCTAGTTAAGAAACTAACGAAATGGAGCCCATGTGCGAAACATGTGAGATTTTAAGAGGGCAAACTTGCCATTTCTTCAGGAAATTTAACGAAACTAACCATGTTGGGAAAAAATTGATCAAATGTGTCCATATGTGTTAAAAATTTAACAAATTTCGTTACTTGAACACCATTTCCATCACATTAACACCACCATCTTCAACACCCTTACACCACCAACCTCACCACCAACCACCATCCCACTGCCTAAACACCACATTTTACCTCAATCAAGAACCATTACATCAAACCCAAATCCAATTTCAGATCTCAAAAACCAACACAAAACCTAACAAATATAAACCCCCTTCCGAACTCCCTTCAAAATCAAAAAACCCACAAATATAAACCCCCTTCCGAACTCCCTTCACCGGCAGAGGAAGTTGAAGAAGAAGAAGAAGAGGCAGAGGAGGTTGAAGAAGAAGGTCGATCAATAATGAGACGAAGCTTCACAAAGCTTTCAAATCCAATTGGAAATGCTACTATGCAAACGATCCTCTCCTCCTCCGCCGCCTTCTCTTTCTCCACCTTCTCCGGCGACGGTGGAGGTCGAGGTCGAGGCCGCGGGCGAGGATCCGATTTCCCCATCCATCTGCGCTAGGTCGTGGCCATGGCCGTGGCCAACCATCTCAGCCACCACCGAGAAACCCTTCATTTTTGTATGTTATTGATGTTAAATCTGGTAGCTTGATTTGTGGTGGTGGCGGTGGTGGTGGAGGGGGTGACGGAGAGGAAGGCCGAAGATAGGGAGGGTGGCCGGAGACGGTTGCCGGAGAGGGAGGAGAGGGGATGACCGGAAATGGTGGTAGAGAGAGAGAGAGAGTCTGAGAGAGAGAGAGAGAGAGAGAGAGAGAGAGAGAGAGAGAGAGAAACAGCTTTGTGTTTTCCTTTTTTTTTTTTTTTTTTATTTGTTAATATGTAATGTGCCTCTTTTACCCACTCAATTCTTGGCGAAATGACGTATATGACCCTTAAGATATCACGTGTTTCCCACATGGGCTCCATTTCGTTAGTTTCTTAACTAGGTAACGGGATTTACACCTTATTGCTCCGGTTCAGCAAACACAGGAACCCAATCGCAACTTTGACAAACCTGGTAACCAATTGCAAAATTTTGTAAAACTTAGGTAACCAAATTGCAATTGGCCCTTTCTCTAATAAAGATTAAAAAAAAGTTCCTCCTAGTTGGATGAATTTTTACCAGTGTCTGAATTCATAAGATTTAAGTCAGCGCTGAAAGAGTAAAATGTTACGGAACATAACCAGAAAGCTTTATAATTGTCAATTGCCAATATCCGTTTGGCTTTATTTTTTTGCTTTTGTTTTTCATTTTCAGTTTCTGCCTCTCCAGTGTCCCTCTCCTTCCATTGTCTGAACAAGAGAAACATTAGGAGATTCGATTCAGATGATCATGTATAATCAAGGACACCATGTAGAGCCTAAAATCCCTTGTGCAAATAGGCTGGGTCAAAATAATAGAGTATGATTTCTGAAGGGGGTGCTTTTTCCCACATTTTCATCTATTGACATCAGTGATATGATATGGATAAGGTTGCTTTCTGTTAGACAATCATCTTGTCACACCCTCTCTGAACTCCTCTGATAGGTGAGCTTGGCATCAGGATGGTATTGAATTCTTCCCTCCCAGCCAGGCAGACATTGGCTAGGCACCTTCATGTTTCTTCATCCTTTGGCTCCTTTTATATGGAAAAGATAAAGTTTCAGTAAATTTTAAGGCTTTGTTTAGCCTCCTGTGGAGAGCTTTTTTCTTTCTTCTCTCATATACATCTTGGAGTGTGCTGCTTGGCCCATTGGGGATCAACGCTTATTTCCTCCTCCCATAGAGAGATTTTTTGCTTTCGGTTAATCAGGAACACATTCCAATTGTTTAAGTTTGTAGCATTGTTGATATTTGTGTTTTTTGTTTGGATGTGGCGGAATTCTAATATATGTCTTGAACATGTTTTGTCCTTTTCAATTCTTAGGGATTGGGTAAATTTCCATTCATTCTTTTGGGTTTTCGCTTGGGAATGTCTGTAGGTGTTCAGTTGAATATTTGAACAGTGTTCTGTATTGATATTTTTGTTTGTTTCTTTCACCATCTATTTTTCCTTTCTTTCCTTGGCGGGGATATCTTGTTCTCCTCCCTGTGATTTCCTGGTTCCTTCCTTCAAAACTCTGCCATCTTTCATTTGATGCTTGGTTAGTTATCGTCCCATTTGATCCAGAGACATCTAAGTTTATCCTCTAGTAATTCTACTGTTGAGCGCCTGTTTCCCAGGCACACACGTTTATACATAAGAGTCCGAGATGGCACATCTGCATTTGTTATTTTTCACTCTTAAGCTAGCTTTGACGGTCTAGTTTAGCTTTACTATGTGTAAATCCAGACTTTGATTTTTGGCTAAGAGATCGATCAATTTGGGCCATTCTGAGTTGTTTCTAGTAGAGTGCTTGGACTTCAGGAAGGTGGAATTAAGGTTTGTTGGTCCTCAACTCGTCTGCAAACGATTAACGGGTTGATATAATTTGATAGAGAGGTAAAATGGGATGGTAAGTGTTATGTGTCAGCTTTGATAAGGACATTTGACAGCAACGTAAGAATGATTCATGAATCATGAGAACATGAAGTTTATGACTTAAGATCGTCGTACTAGCTATAGCTATAACTATAATGACGAAACGAGGATTTTTTTACTAAGCCATAATGAAATGTTATGTTGAGAAAGAAGCTTTATTAATCAAGATAGTAGTCAAAGCGCTTAAATTTAGAGGATAGAAGACTGTGAGATTCGAGAGAATTTAAAATGTGGATAATTTTGAGGGTTGATTAATTCAAGAGGGGGAAGGTGAGGAGGTTAACTGGTGAAGATTGGCTGGAGTCATGTGGATTGACTTGTACTTTCTCCGTCCCAACACAAGTAGGACTAGAGGAGTGGGCACAATAATTAAGAGAAAAGTAGTGTATGTGTGGTAGAAAATGAAGTGAGAGTAAGTGGGGTAAATAGTAGTATTGGTTGAATAAATTGAGTGGAGGAAATGAAGAGAGAGAATGAGTGGGGTTAAATGTTGGGCTTGGTTAAATATAAATATATTAAAACATTTCTATTTTGGGCAGTCTCAATTGTTTTGGGACGGCCTAAAAAGGAAAGTAGCCCTACATGTGCTGGGACGGAGGGAGTATAAGTATGTTGATAGAAGAATTTTATTGACAGTCTAGAAACTTCATGGTGCCATAACTCCTAAGCCATCAAAAGGAGCAACATAGTTTTCCCAGCTAAGTGGCTAAGATGAGAATGCCAAAGCGGATCCACCTGAAGTGTATCCAAGATAAAATTTGAATGAACACCTTGTAGGTTTCAGCCAAAATAGATAAGTGACAAGATACCTAATGGAGCTTGACCAAAGACGTAAATAATGAGGTTTTAGACTGTTAGTTGTTGTAAGACTTTCATGCTAATGATGGAAGTAAAATTAATGAGGTTGAGTAATGGAAGTGTTTTTCTCAAGGGTTGATTAGGGTCACAAAGTTTGGATATCAAAGGGATGTTTTGGCACTCTAGATGGGGACTAGAAGAATTGCTTGGCCTAAAGGTATCGATTAAGTGATAGGGTTGAACACTCTATTGTGGTTGTGAAGTGCTTTGAGTGAAAAAAAAAACTCTCTCATATCTAATTTCAAGATTCAATTGCATAAAATGGAAAGAAAGAGGATGAAATTAGGAGATTCACCTATGTTTCCATAGATCACACTATTGTATCAAATAAAGCAAGGGTGCTTGCTGCTCATTGTTCTTTTCTTACTCTCCTTAGGCATTATGATGTATCATACGTATTCTGAGCTCAGGGACATACCAACAATTATTTGGCTTAGTTTTTAGGTGATAGGCCTTTAAGTTTTTTTTTTTTTTTTTTTTTTTTTTTTTTAATAACTGGGCAACATATTTAGATACATACATATGGATTTGTACGTGCATACATATATGTTATTACCGCTTCTTAGGAGAGGAATGATAGAAAGATTTTACAGCAGTTTGTGCTGTTGTGATGCCGTGAAATTGAAGAAATAACGATTGGGGTGTGCGCGTGTCTGTGTTGGAGGGAGGGCTGAGTCTTCTTACCTCACCAGAACCAAGAAGAATTACAGTACCAACATACAATACCAAGCTCTCCTGCATCATAGAAGTTCAGTTCCATTTTTTCTGCGTTCTTGTTCAGCATGAATAATGCAACAAAGTCAGAAATAGATCTCAAACTCAAGGTGGCAAAATTTGAATGAATGACTAGATTGCATTTTGTAAATTCTCTCTGTGCAGACTCTATAAAGCTAGTACTGCTAAATAAAGTATCTATCAATTTATACTTTATCCCAAATGTTCACCAGCTTTCTAATTTGTTGAAGGAAACAAAGTTTTTTTTTTTTAACTTACATAGTCTTCGTATTTAACTAACGCAGGTATTAATTGCAATTGGGGAGTATAGCATTAAGTTGATCTAGGGAAAGATAGTGCATATTGGCATAACTTCGAGCTGTAATGGTATTAAAGGATTAATGTCCTCTTTGGTTATTATGGTTAGTGTTCGGAATGTGGGCCAATGTTTTTGACAATATGGAAAAGTGACTTTCATTTTGGGACAATCAAGAAGGAAGAATGCATCTATTTTGGTACAAATTAAGAAGGAAAGAATCATAGGGGACCTATAGGGTTCCGATAGGGTATGGTATTTGATTTTGTCAGCTTTTGATTTTGGCTAAAGGTGCCTTGAGCACTGTTTACTGATTTTTGGGCGGTGAAACATATTTTCTTTGAGGGCCATTGGATACGCTTTCTAAAAGCCTTAAGATTGAATGAACGGTCATGCTTAACCTACATGTCTGATTAAGTTCAGTTTTTACATACATGTGAGAGTAGGTGTTAGGTAGTCTATGTGCGCACATTTCTTGTTTGATTTTGTATTTTGATACGCTTTCAGCTTTGTCACCTTTGTCTTTCTAATGTTGGGTTTGCTTACTTTGTCCAGAGACGGAGTGAAGAGCTTGCTCGTGCATCTAGGGAACACGGCGAGGCTGCTAGCAACACTGGAAGTGCTGGAAGCAAAGCTATTATTGGAACCAAAGGAAATAATAGTGGGCCTATAAGTAGCTCACCAAGTGGTTACGATGACGAATTTGATGCGTCTGTGACAATGTTCAACATAGTATGCTTACTTGATACTAGTTACTTTCTAGATTGTCTTGGTTAACTATCTTTTGGGCAATGCTAGGGGCACAAAAAAAGTTCACAAAATGAGGTGGTGATATTTTATTGGTTACATCGATAGTGGACCCGACACACTCTAATTAAAAACACCAATAAAATCTTGACACATCATTTTGTAGACCAAATTTTGTGGCACTTTTTTGTGACTTTATATTTACCCCTATCTTTTATGTACAAACATGAGCTGACTAGTCTCCATTGATTTATTGCTCTGCAGGCTGCCACATGGTACAATCTGCATGAGTATGAAAAGTCTTTCTCAGTTTTGGAATCATTGTATCAGAATATTGAACCGATAGATGAGGTACAAATTATAATGCTCTTGATTTAGGTTTGAACTGAGTTTTTCCTAAATTATGTTTCTATGATATATGCAGAGAGTGGCCTATCAAGTTTGCCTCTTGTTACTGGATGTTTCATTAATTTGCTGCCGTGCATCTAGAGCTGCAGTAAGCTTCTTTTCCTAGTTTGGGTGGTTCTCCTTATACTTCTTCCTTAATTAAGAAGTGAAATGCTGTTTTTGGAATCGTAGTAAGCTTTTTTTTTTTTTTTTTTTTTATCTATTTCCATGTTTTCCCCATTAGTAGTAACTGGACAGAGGATGTTAGTTACGCGCTCTCACATGAGTACATGACCAAAAGCCATTGAATATTTAACAGTCCCGTCAGTGGATTAAGTATATTTAAAAATGGTACATGGTTGAGGACAGTTGGAAATAAATATGGGTCGCCACATTTGGAAAATAGGTAAAGTTAAAAGACAAAAAAGGGGTTTTGCGAATCACAAAGTTTAACTAGGTGGACGGATATGTATTATAATACTCCCTCTATCCCGGAAAGTTAGTCCCTCTTTTTTCTTTGTTAATGTGAATAAACTTTGAGCAACAATTTTTGGTTATTTCTAATCGTCTTAATGGACATCTAAAAATTGGTATTGATAGTATTTATAATAGTGTATTAATTACAATTTTTTAAATTTTCATTAGGATAATTAGAAGCAGCCTTAATTATTGCTCAAAGCTCATTTGTAGTAACAAAGAAAAAAGAGGGACTAACTTTCGGGGACAGAGAGAGTATCATCACTGACTTTTAGAGCTGTCGTTTTCAATTCAAAAACGGACATCTGCGCTGCATATGCTGTGGTGATGTCTCAACAGGTATCTCTGGTAAATTCCAGGAGTTTTGCTGCCTCTTTCAAAGATTTTTTTTCAGATCCGAAACAGACTTCTTAAGGTTTTAGAAATTGTGAACAGACGTAAATTTCCGGATATGCATGCGTGCTTCTCCTAGATTGTTTCTTACTACCTACGTCCCAAAATGAATGTCCAAAAAAATTTCAAATTTGCCCTTCATCAAGAGTAAATTTGAAAACTTTTTGGACATTCATTTTGGCACACTTCTAAATCGATTTCACTTAAATTATCTTGGAGGTTGAATATATGTATCCATGGGAAACTGAGCACATACACACAGACACACACACACACACGCTAGAACCACTTCTGCAATCTCACCTTTTGGCATGCTATTGGTCCTTCCAGTCCATTGATTTCCCCACTTGGGTTTGAAAACAAGCCATGAAGTGGTTCCACGTGTCCGCTATCTCTCATGATTGCAGGCACACATTCCTTTATTTTATGAATGTTTCCGAATTGATAGTCTAATCCAGAAGGAAACTTAGGAAGACAAGAATGCAATGACATGCAAATTGTTTCCTCAACACCTTATTCAGCATTCTCTTAGATTTCTTTGTCCACCATAAGGAGGAGATTAGAGATATAATAAGATTGTTGTGGTTTGGGGGGAGGGTTGCAGAAAGAGAAGAACAAGGGGAATTAAAGAAGATGGGATCTTTGGTGGGTTGTGGAGACAAAACCTAGAAGGAAAAGGAAATTAAATTTGAGTCATATAAGAATTAATGGGATTCCTTGTTTGACTAGGTTGAAATTTAATTTTCCTTGGGATTCCTTGTTTAAGTGGATTTAGGAATTTAATTATTCTGGGTTTTCTACTTAGCTTAGGTTTTGGATATGTTGCCTATATAAACCAAGTGATGGCCATAAACATTGTACACACGTGGTGCCAAGAAAAATAGCCAAAGAAGATCTGTGAGTCACAAGGAGTGCCAAGGGAGTGCTGGCACCTTTAGGGTTGCCCGTAGGGGCATTCCGTGGATGTGTAGAAGCATGCCTAGGGTTTTATGTGTGATGGGAGTGTTTACATAGAGAGGTTATCTCCTTGCGATATAGAGCGTAGGCTTTATTGTAAACAAACACATATTGGTGGTATTAGTGAAATATCCTGTTTTGGCAGTGCCCCCGAGGTAGTCATTGTTTTGACGAACTGGGTTAACAAATATTGTGTACTATTTTTGTTTATTACTATTTCATATGTGATTGTTGCGTGCATGTTGTTTCTTCACATGGCATGGTATGGGACATGGCTGCTTGGATGCCACAATTTTCCGAACAATCTGCTCTTTCATCTCAATTCCAACTAATTCAAGAGTCCGGTTTTGCATAAATCTAGGATAGTTCTTACTTACTGAAACTTAATTAATTTTTAACAGGAATAGAAACTTGTAGTGCATGTTATTATGATTAAAAATACAAAATCACAACATATTTCCCTCCCCCCAGCTTGATGTTACTTTACTTTTTACCTATCTGGGTCCATTTTCTTTTTCTCTCTAGGACGTAATAAGCTACATGGAGAGGGTTTTTGTTGGCAATGGCTTAGCCAGTCAGGGTGACAATGGAAGCTTTACACAACAGCAATCAACAAACCTAGTGTCAAGCTCATCTTCATTACCAAACAATGTTGCTGTCTCAGATGATTCAGCTGCTAGTGCAAATGGCCTGGAGAGTCCTTTATCTGGAAATCTTTCAGAGGACACTCTATATGATTCCTTCATGTCAACTTTTGGAACCGGTGGTCAGAACATAGCCAGACCATCAAGTGATCGGTCAAGGACCCAAGTTGACGAGTCCTTTATAACAAGCGATAAGTTGCATCTGTACAAGATTTGGGTTATGCTTCTGACTAGGAATCTTAAGTTGGCAAAGCGCGAAGTTAAGATGGCCATGAACGTATCGCGTGGAAAAGATTATTCCTTGGCTCTGTTTTTGAAGTCCCAACTTGAATATGCTCGTGGGAACTATCGGAAAGCTATTAAACTTTTGATGGCTTCAAGTAATCGGACTGAGACAGGGACCTCAAGCATGTACTACAACAATCTTGGATGCATATATTATCAACTTGGGAAATATCACACATCAACTATATTCTTCTCCAAGGCGTTGAATACTAACTCCCCACTACAAAAGGAAAAGCCTTTGAAGCTCCTGACTTTTGCACAGGACAAATCTCTCCTCATAGTATACAACTGTGGGGTCACGTACTTGGCTACTGGAAAACCGGCACTTGCTGCTCGCTGTTTCAGGGAGGCCACTTCGGTTTTCTACAAACGACCTCTCTTATGGCTCCGCTTGGCTGAATGCTGTTTAATGGCACTGGAGCAAAATTCAGAAATAACAGTTCATGTTATTGGAAAGGGAAAGTGGAGGCAACTAGTTATAGAAAACGGGGTTTCAAGAAACAGACAGGTTGAAGTTGCTGAGAAAGAAAATGTTTTTTCAGGTGATGGCAGACAAGAATTCAATCTTTCTATGCCCTTTGCTCGGAACTGCCTTTCAAATGCACTGCACTTGCTGAATACTTCTGAATCGAAGTCTGATTCTCTATCTAATTCAGCCTCTGAGGAAAATGAATCAAGAGAGACGACATCAAAAAGTTCGAATCCCAAAGCCTCTAATCTAACAGTGGGCCCAGGTCAGATTAATTCAAATGGAGAAGTTAAGGATCAAAAAGCTGGAAATAGTCTGAATGCTTTGTTGCAGAGCTCTATTAGTGAGTATGAGGGCATTTGCGGGAAACAGAACCATACAATCAAGCAGGCTGTTCTTGCGGATTTGGCTTTTGTAGAGTTGGAACTAGGAGACCCATTGAAAGCCTTGTCAACAGCAAGATCGCTCCTGAGACTTCCAGAATGTTCTAGAATTTATGTATTCCTTGGTAATTTGTATGCAGCTGAGGCACTCTGCCTCCTAAACAGGCTAAATGAAGCTTCCGAGCATTTGTATGTCTACGTGTCTAGTGAGAGCAATGTTGAACTTCCTTACAGCCAAGAAGATTGGCAACAGTGGCATATGGAGAAACATGTGGACGCTGACGAGCCAAATGGCAGCGGATCATTGGGTGGAAACGCCACGTCACGAGATGAATCACAAGGTGTGGCATTCCTTAATCCTGATGAGGCACGTGGAACCCTCTTTGCAGAACTAGCGGTGATGTCAGCAGTTCGGGGGGATATCGAGAAGGCACGGAAACTCGTGGAGCGAGCACTATCAGTTCTTCCAAACAAACCGGAGGTCGTTCTTACTGCAATTTATGTGGATCTTGTGAGTGGAAATACACAGGGAGCAGTTGCAAGGTTGAAGCAATGCACCCGGGTGAGATTTCTGCCCAGCAGTTTGACAACAAAGGGATCGTCTTAATGGTTTGAGGTAATTCAATCATGTTAGTAGTTTAGTTTCCGCCCTCCCCCGCAGTTATTTAACATCAAATGGACTATCTTGATTTGATGATTAAAGAGCCACATGCCTTGGTCCTCGCGTTCGAGTTAGTAGGTAGGTGAAGGATCCTTTGAAAGAGGATTTGTAACATATATATAGCTCAATTCAGGGGAATAAGTTTTTTGTCCTTTTTTTTTTTTTTTTTTTTTTGGTTTTAAATTGGTAGAGTTTCTTGGGTTATTGGAATTTGGTGGTGGCAGAGATTGTTTTGGGTGTCGGAGATGCCCACCCACCCTCACCTATAATCTGAGATGTAGTTTTTGATTCAGGTAGAGACTCTAGTAGTGGTTAATATTTATTTCAAACTCAGGGGTATAAAGATGGCCACTCTCGTGCTCTTTACTCAAAGAAATGATTTTTTCTTCATTTGTCAGCCTTTTTTTTTTTTTTTGAACTATTTGTACAATTGTCTCTTTGTATAATAGGCGGGGCCTAATTGCATATTGGTAATATAAGTTTGTCTCACTTTTGCAATCCCAACCTAAAAGTTTAATTTTGCAAATCAGTCACCCGAGTTTATCAATTTGTTGCAATGTGGTGAATAAACTAATTTTTTAACAGACTTAAGCACATGTGCCTTGCACGTGACTTTTTAGAAGACAATCTTCTAAAAAAAATAAACGAATAAATTAAAATATGGTTTGGAGGGTGTTTCCTAGGTTGTAGGTCCAATGAAATAATTCAAAATAGTAAAAATACACAATTCGAGATGATAAACAATATTATCACCTTTTTTTTTTTTTTTTTTTTTTTAAATATGATTCGTTTATTTTAGATGACAAACATATAGGACTTTTGCATATTATTAATCGCGTCTCTTACTACACTGTTCCCTATTGGAGATTGTCTCCAATTAGGCTGAGTGAATTCTATTGATAAGAATGATAATCCTTCCATCCCAGAATAATACTCCCTCTGTCCCTAAATGAGTGTCCAAATTTCATTTTAAGGGACACTGAAAATCTCAACTTTTTGAACAATTTGGTAACAACGATTCATATATAATCTTGTAATCTCGTTTCCAAACCTGTAGTTTTGCACGTATAAAGAAACCGGTGAAATTTTTTTCGAAAAAAAACGTTTAGGGAGAAAGTTATGTTAAAAAAAAGACTCATTTAGGGACAATTTTTTTTTTAAAATGGACACTCATTTAGGGACAGAGGGAGTAATAAATAATGATGATAATAACTTTTTTTTTTTTTTTTTTTTTTTTTTTTTTAGCAAAGCAGGTGTCATGTTTTTAAATAAGATAATAATATTAGTTCAACATTTTTCTTACTATAATACAAATAATGTGTAAACAAGTACATACTCTCTCTCCGTCCTATAACAAACTTTCCATTATCATTTTGAGCGTTTTATTGAAAACTCTCACTTACCTAAAAAGAAAAGGATTTCTTCCACTTTCTCTATTCTCCCGCTCACAATAAATATCCACTTACTATTCTCTACCCCAATTTTTTCTCTCTTTTCAACTCACGCCACCTATTTTTCCTTAATTCCCGTTCTTAAAATTCTATGAAAATGTTGTTATGAGATGAGAGAGAGTACATTTCTTAAGAACATTGATAAATTTATTGGGACGCTTATTACATTACTCCCTCCGTCCCATAGTACATGTCCACCCTCCCATTTACACGGAGATTAAGAAATGGTGGAAGTAATGTAAGTCAGTAAGTGTTGTGAGTATAAAAGTAAAGCAGGAGAGAGAATGATTGAAAATGAATAGTAAATTGATTGGTGTTGTGATTATAAAAGTAAAGTAAGAGAGAGAATGGGTGGGAGGAATAATAAAGATTCTTTGCCATTTTTGGAAGTGGACATATACTCTGGGACAGACTAAAAAGGAAAGGTGAACATATACTTTGGGACTGGTGGAGTATAAGATAGGGTGGGTAAATATTTTAGACTGTTTTTTATTAATTCATAAAAATAAGACTGCAAAAATTCTTCTAGTAAGAGTTACCCAACAAAAAGGGATATAAAGAATCTTTGTACTATACCAGAAGAAGAAGAAGAGGCAATCGGACATGGAACTCAACCCACCACAAATTTGAAAAGTGAGAGAAGACAAACAAAGTTCATGTGCATGCTTAATGATCATTATGGTCCCCCTCTACCAAATGTTTCTTTTGTGTATCTCTATCTATGTGCTTTTGATTTTTTCTTTTTTTTTAAAATAAAATATTTGTGTGTAGAAATTTTGGTTATGGTGAAAATTGAGAGGAAATCATCTGTACCACTTTTGATGTACCATTGTGTATCACCAGTGATCAAATGATTATATGTTACTAAGATTGAGATAATTATAATATCACAAATGATTAGGGATGACAACGGGTCGGGTTCGGATCGGATCAGACCTGATCTGAATCCGATCCGAACATCAGAACCCCTCTACCGAATCCGATCAGAATATTGCCTCTCCGAGCTCCGATCCGACCCGAACTGATCCGAATCTCAGGTTCCCAGAAAACCCTAGGTTTGACAGATTTGGGGGAATTTGGGAAGCTAAACTAATCAATCAAACAAAACAAACAAAAACTGAAATTCAATGGCTAAGAATTGTTAGATTACCTCAATAATAGAGATGAAATTCGTTGGAGATGTAGTAGTAATAGACTTCGACGGAACGAAGTTAAACCATGGCACCGGCACAGGCAACGGGAACGGCACATAGAGAGTGAGTTGGGAACGGCGCACACAGAGAGAGAGAGAGTCGGGAACGAGCGCGGAGAGAGAGTAGGGAATGGCGATTGCGACGGCCGACGAGCGAGAGAGAGAGAGTAGGGAACGACGTGAGCGATGAGAGAGAGAGAGGGGAGTCGGCGTTGTGCTTGTGCAGTTGTGCCGAGGCTGAGAAGAAAAATAAGCCTAAACCTATTTTTTTTCTTATATAAGGAGGGTGATATGTATATTTCTATAACATGAGGGGGTAGTAGTAAAATTTTATAAACCTAATAGGTTCGGGTCGGGGCGGATCTCGGATCGGATCTGGGGTGCTACCGAAACCGATCCGAACGGATCTTTAAAAATGCAAACCATATCCGAAATTTTCGGATCGATTTCCCTTCGGTACGGATCGGGTTCGGTCAAATTGCTATCCCTACAAATGATGCATAGCCGTCAGATCACTTGTGGTACACAAGTGGTACACAAATTGTGGTACAGAGGATCTCATCTCGTGAAAATTTTAGGAAAAATCAGGTCTTCCGGATTTTTAGAAAGAACGTGTTTTTGAACTGGATTTGAACTGAGTTTGAATCGCGTGTTGACATTTTTTGTAAATAATCAAAATATTTTTTAGATACGCGCAGTGATATTTTTGTAAATAATCGGAACTTCTCAAACCTTCTACCACTCTTCAAAACGGCAACTGCATTCTGAAAGACACGGATTAACACTATGTAACACATGGACTGACACTCTTCAGCACATGGACTGACAAAAAAAAACATGGACTGGTACCAACAAAATAAATGCACTGATCATCTTAAACACTACAACTGGTCATTTAAACACAACATAAACTCAATTACATATGCACTGACATTCCAAACACATGAACTGACGTTCTTAAACCCATGCACTGACGATATTTATCACTCAAACTGGTTGTGCCAATGCAAGTATTTTGATATGCCATTTCATGTATTTTTATCGTCATTTAGTGTGTTTGTTAAGCGTCATTCCAGGTGTTTTTTAGTGTCAGTTCAAATATATTTTATTGATAGTTCTAGTGTCTTTGATAACCAGTTGCAATGAAAAATATCACCACGCATGAAGTTCTACATATTTACAAAATTGCCGCCCACTTTAAGAACACGTTTTTCTTTAAGTGTTAGGAAAAACTAGACCACTCGATGATTTTGTTTGAGGTCAAACGGATGCAGATATAAATTTAATAAAATTGACTATAACTAAAATTGAGTTGAGTTTTATGACGTAATTTGTTTATTTAGGGCTCTATCGACCAAATTTGAGCCCTAAAAGATTGAGAGAGAGATATATACTCCCTCCGTCCAACTTGAATTATGACAAATTTCCATTTTGTGTGTCCCATTCGAATTAGGACAACCCAAAAATGGAAGTGTTTTATTTAATAGGACCCACATTCACACTCACAACAACTTTTGACTCATTATTCTCTACCCACTTTCTCTCTCTTACTTTACTTTTCATACTCACAACACTTTTTCCTTACTTCCCGTACCCAACCAAAAAATCTTAATTCGGGTGGGACGGAGAGAGTATTTAACTCCTTTGTCCATGGCAGTCCCATTCACACATGGCCTCACTTCAAGGATATTGTTGAGGAGAAATTAATGGACATAATAAAGTTTCCTGCTGATAAGTTAAATTATAAAAACTGAGATTAATATTTAAGCTGGAAGTGAGTTCTATTTATTTGAGTTGTTTTAACGCGCAGTTTTTTTTTTAAAAAAGATTTTTTTAAAACGGAGATTTTTTTCTGACACTAGTTGAAAGGAATAACCCGACTTGGGACATACGGGTACACCGCTCGATCCATCAAAGTCTGACTGGGTTGGACCGGCTGGTCGCTCTCCTTCATACTCAGCTCGGTATCAACTAGTAGCCGAGTTAGAAACGTCATCTGGGAACCGAAAAACATTAAGTCGTGTTCCACTCATTGCCATGCTCTCCCAGCGTTTCCTTGAACGAGCTCGGCCCGTTCTACCAAGCTGAACTCTTGGGGGCCATGATCACCAATGCCGAAGGCTCTTTAACTTGTCCTCACGAGCACGCCTCACTTCACAGGTCGGAACTCGGCGTACCTCTACTCGGTATAAACGAGCCGGACTGAGGACAATCTCCGTCATGAATATAGAGATCAGAGACCTGGCCCAATCCGTCACAAAGGCCCATTAACGGCTTCTAGAACTGTTGCCCTAGTACGGACAAGGATACTCACTCTTATGGATAGATCCAAATCCCTAGATTTGAGGAAGGGAATCTAGGTGACGAGGCATCTATTTGGTGGTATAAATAGGCACCTCAACCTCATTCGGAAAGGTTAACTTCTCTCCTAGCTCTCTTTCTTTCCGAGTTTATTCTCTCAAGAACATACGTTTGTTCATCTTTTTCAGGCTAAGCAAGGCGTTCCAGATATCCAACCTTGGATCTGACACTATTGATCCCACTTTTGGTTCAACCACTACTATTTTGAGCGGCCAAAATTGACCAAATTTTTTAAAAAGCTCTGCTCGAAAACTCTATATTTGAGACATTTAATTAGCAAAAAACAAATATTTTTTTACTCTATTTTAAACGCACCGCTCTAACAAACGAGTTCTGACTCTCATCTATCAGCAGAGTGCCCGTGACTTATTATATCCGTCAGTCACAACCTTATATAGTAGTTTGACTTGACCTACCGATTAGGGCTTTGCAACAACATGTACCAAAGTACATTGAATTATTGCTTTCATTTTTGAGAAAATTTTGGGGGAAAACTAGTTCCTCCATAAGTTATAAAAAATCTTGTTTTTATAGGGGTTAAGGTTTAGGGTTTAGAACTTAGGGTATAAAATTTAAGGGTTAAAAAGTGAACTTTTTATAACTTATGGAGGAACTAGTTTCCCCCAAAACCAACTCTTTTTCATTTATTTTTTTTTATCTTTGTTTCTAGTTTGCATCATTGTTAGCATAATTCTCTCATTGGTGAATTATACTTCGTAATAATAGGAATAATACATAATAATATTCCAACATTCATATTAATTGTCGATTCTTTTTTTTTTTCTACATAAACTAGTACTCATTTTTGGATTGTCGCTCGAATCTGCACTTGTTTCCTCAACTAGCCTTAATTTTCTCATTAATTTAGCTGTGAGAATTCTGATATAATGGTATTCTTCTTCTAAATTTTAAGATGTCCAAAATTTCAAATATTAATATTTTCAATGGTAAAATGTTTTTTATTAAATTTGAAAGGGGATAATAAGTACGAAGTTAAAGACTCGAATGACCCTCTATATTCCTGTAAACTCAAGTGGCGACGGGTGAGTGTGAATTAAGTACAATTCCATGCAACTAACAAAAATACTACTCCGTGTAATATACATTTGCCATGCAGATCTTATTATGTAAATTAAGCGAAAGCATGCTGAGAGAGAGAGAGAGAGAGAGAGAGAGAGAGAGAGAGAGAGAGAGAGAGAGAGAGAGAGAGAGAGAGAGAATTAAACAGTGGTTGATAAATTTGCAAAGTGAATCATATTCTGATTAAAAAGTTTAATTAATCAACATAACAACACACATGAAACAATTTCAGAAAACAAATGGTGTACAAAGAAACTGAACCCAAATATAAGCATTTCCATTAAGGAAGAAGAAGGTAGAAAGGAAAAAAAAAAAGAAAAGAAAACATAAACTGAAGAGATGATTATGAGGTTAGGTCGACGACATCCTCTCATGTCGATTTCGACATTGCCCGCTCAATTTCATCCATTAACCCAGCCACCAACCTGCAAATCCATGATCATATCAAACCATCAGCTATTACATTAATTCCAACATTTATTTGCAATAACAACTCTATATATGTATGTAACACATTCACGGGTGCGCGTATATAAATTTGTATTTTTTTCTGAGATATATTGATTGAGTAATGTTATGATGATACTTACATTTTAAGTTTGATTATATAGTAATAATGTGAGAGTTAATATGATTTGCATATATGCTAAAACTCTAAAAAAGCACGACTACATGGAAAGCAATTTGGATCTTTTGCAATAATTATCAAGGTTTGTGAATGTAAACAGTACTGTGTCAAATATAGTAGGGTTAGCGTTTTGAGAGGGTTACACACACACACACACTCGCCCCGTCCCATAACAAAGTACTAATTTGCTTTTAAGAACGAGAATTAAGAAAAAAATGTTGTAAAAATAGGTGTTATGAGTGGGAAAGAAAGAGAAAGTGCAATAGAAAATAGTAAGTAGATAGTTGTTGTGAGCGGGAAGGAAAAAGTAAGTGGAGTATATATTTTGTTTTTTTTGAAAAGTGAGTTTTCAACGGTACACCTAAAATGACAAAATGAATAGTTTGTTACGTGACGAAAAAAATATAAGTACGTATATATAGAGAGATATTATTAGGTAATTATAGTACTTACTTGGGATGTCTAGATAGAGCAAGTGTAGCCAGGAGGTGGAGTCTTGCCACAAGTAACAAGGAGTTCAAGTGCAAGTGGAAGAACTATCTGAATGTTAAGCAGCTTAATCTTTAGGGTTGTGCACAAGCACACTGCAGCCTCAAGCTCAACTAGACCAGAAAGAACTGGGCAGCAAGTGTTTACAACTGGGTCACCAAGCCCAATGTGTACAAGCCCTCCCAATAGATCCACACATGCTCCTAGCTTTAGCGTGTCGATCGGGCAGCTGGCAGGAGGAGGGGCAGCTGCGGGAGGTGGCGGGCAGCCAGCTCCGCCACCTCCACCCTTTGGTGGGTTAACCACCGGAGGAACGATTCCACCGACTGGTGGGACCGGGAGTACTGGTGGAACGATTCCCCCGACTGGTGGGACCGGGAGTACTGGTGGAACGATTCCCCCTACTGGTGGGACCGGGAGTACTGGTGGAACGATTGGTGGGAGGGGGACGACCGGTGGTAGGATAACGGGTGGTTTTACGATGGGTGGGAGGACTACTGGTGGTTTGACCGGTGGTTTGATAACGGGTGGTTTTACGATGGGTGGGAGGACTACTGGTGGTTTGACAGGTGGGTGGGTGACCGGTGGTTTTACAGGTGGTCGGGTTACCGGCGGCAAGGTAACGGGTGGTTTTACGGGAGGTTTTATGATGGGGCTCTTGGGGGTTTTGGGTTTGTGGGGTTTAGGGGTTTTTGGTTTGCCACCATGACCTTTACCACCACCACCACCACAAGGTACACAATCAGGGTCAACTGGGGTAGCTGTGGAGACCAAGAACATGGAAATGAAGAGAAGGGCAGTTAACTTAGTAGAAGACTCCATTTTTTTTAAACTCTCTCTTTGATTGGAGAGAGGTTTGAGAAAATGAAAGGTAAATGAAATAGTGGAAGGAGGGTTTGTTTTATAGAGTGAGGGGTGAAGAAAGTGGAAAGAAAACAACAAACCCTAAAATCAAATCACGTGAATGCTTGAGAATCAATGGGCAAATGACAAATTTTGCTGTTGGTTTTTTTTTTTTTTTCTTTTTAAAATTAATTATGCATGTCCTCCTACCGGCCCAATTCACTTTAGACTTATTTTCATTTTGATCCGTCACAACTCACTTGACTCTCCAAAATGACATCTTTTTATAATTTTATATTCAATCTACCCAACCACTCATTCTCTCTCTTTATTTTCCACCACTCAATTTATTCAACCAACACTACTATTTACACCACTCAGTCTCTCTCTTCATTTTCTATCACACATAAACTACTTTTCATTAATTATTGTGTCCAACTCTTAAGTCTCAAGTGAGGTGGAACAGAGAGATTATATATCATTTTCATATTTAGGGTAAGAGTAAATGAGGAAATTTTGTGCCTTTGACATGCATTTTTACTGCAACAACACATTGAACATGGAACTCAAAAATACTTTTAATTTGGTGTCCTATTCTAGTCCTTTGTACTAATGATTATTTATTAATACTACTTCTTGTTACCAATGTTTTTTATTTTGAAATTGGCATTAATGAAGATGAAAAAAAAAGCATAAGTACTGATCAATTGGAGTATTGGAGTGACTGATTCCTAGATTGAATATGTAAGGGAATTGTAATAGTATAGTAGAATGTATATCTAGGGTAATATTGTAATTTTGAAACAAAATCTGGGGTTCCTTAGATCATGTAAAAATATTGGAGGATAAAGTAACCAATATTTTCACACAAATAATAATAATAAAAAACACCACTCCATGATTTTTTTTACCAACATACGGTACATTTAGGAGTTTAATAGTATCTTTTAATTTTTCCATTTTGCATAAATATAGTAAAAGAGTATCCAAATTTCGTACCACTTTGTGGACTACATTTTCTTTGTGTACCACTTTGTGGACTACATTTTGCATAAGTATCCTTATTACCCACTTAGAGACTTTTAGTGCAAGTTTATTATGATGACATGTAAGGTGAATGAGAAAATTTTGGGGGAAACTAGTTTCTCCATAAGTTATAAAAAGTCCTGTTTTTATAAGGGTTAAAGTTTAGGGTTTAAGGTTTAGGGTTTAGGCCCTTTAAGGTTTAAGGCTTAGGGTTAAAGGGTTAAAAAGTGGACTTTTTATAACTTATGGAGGAACTAGTTTCCCCCAAAACCAACTCTAGGTGAAAATAGGGATACTGGACACCTGCAAGCCATTGGACTGCATAACAGTCATAATAATTGTCGTTGAATTTCGTTTGAAGGGCATGACCGTCTTTTGACGTCCCAAACTAGGGCCGTTGATGTGATTAGTGAGGTTCTCCTCCGTTTGATTTTGGATGTATATATACTATCCTAAGGAGGCCATGACTCGAAATCTGAAACCATTTTGTATGCATGTTTCTGGTATTGTTGTAGCACACAGATTGCAATGAACCCTATAGATATATACGGATGGGTTTTAAGGTACAAACCCTAAAACAGAAAGAAAAAAGTACAAATACAATCCATCCCCAACACGCACAGAAGGCACGTGCAGAAATGGATAAGTAAAGGGGCCCAAGCCTCCTTGGCCGAGTGGCATAGAGCTTGGGATCTCCGTCTATGAGAGATTAGGCTGTAGGGCAAGTATCATTCGCTGTAATAGGTTTCAATAGGGGTAGGAACTTGTAATAGTCAGGGTCATAGATCTGTAATAGATTCCATAGAAATTTGTAAACGATGACAATTGCCTTAAAATGAATGATATAGTTACAACTTCAAAAAAAAAAAAAAAAAAAAAAAAAAAACAATTGGGCAATGTTAGCATATGAAATATACTAATATTAATGTTATTAAGAAGGAAAGAAGTTAGAAGTTTCTTCAAAGGGATCAAGAAAGAATGCTTAGAGAATAAATAATTAATACTCCCTCTGTCCTAGAATGATAGTCCCCTATTTTCGTGGTTATTACGAAGGAATTTTGAGTAATAATTAAGGCTACTTTTAATTATTCTAATGAAATTTTTGAAATTGTTCTTGATACACCATTATAAATACTATTAATACCAATTTTTAGATTCACATTAACATAATTATAAGTATCCTTTATAATTGCTCAATGTTCCTTCGTAATAACAACGAAAAAAGAGGGACTATCTTCCTGGGACGGAGGGAGTATTATATCTTTCATATAAAAAATTAGTATAAAGAGGGTCGAAATTGACAAAAATGATCTCTTTTTAGTAAATCACTTAAAATTTTGTAGGTACTAAAATGTCATTTTAAAATAAAATAAAATAAAGGGAGTCAAGTGACCTCATTCACCTTCACGTAGCTTCGCCATTGAATGGATGGGAGTGAGGATCGAAAAGACGATTGAAACAATTCTTTCTTACTTTTGCCAAATAAATATATAAACTTTGTGAATTAATAGAATTCACTCACAGAGTTACCTGAATTAACACACAATTGAGAATTGAGATGAAGAACAATGTATATCATGCCCTTATATCTTTAACGGTGTGTGTTCTATTTCTTTCTTGATTGTTATCAGTAAAAAAACATGGTAGAATTTTCTTTAGGACCAAAATCATACAAGAATATGATTTGATTACCTAAAACAACAACAAATTTACGCAAATCCTAAAACGTAGCTCATAGTAATCAAAACGCGTACCCTAAAAGTTAAGTAGAATATGAAATATCAAACTGCTATACAGTCAAACTAGACTGTGTTGAATATGAGGTAACTAGTGTCCATCCGTGAATGGGGAGATGAGAGTAGCCAATGCCATGATGCATGCATGTTATAATCTATCTTGATATTTGCTGTATATTTTTGTAACCTTGTGAATCCGTGATCTCCTTTTTCTACCCAAGATTTGATTGGTCGGACTCCTCCCTCTCTCTCTCTCTCTCCCCTCAAATTCTAGTAGTCACACAATGGGCAGAGACCATCAACTTGTGCTTCTCATTCAGACAAATTATTGTTCTTTACATTCACAAATATAACTATACATTCATGTGTGTTAACTATGTTAGTACTCATCACTAGCTTGAATTGTGATTTCAGTCAAATCAATTATGTTTCTATATACTCCCTCCGTCCCACTCGAATTGGGACAAATTTCCATTTTGGGTGTCACATTCGAATTAGGACAACCCCAAAATGGAAATGTTTTATTTAATGGGACCCACATTCACACTCACAACAACTTTCCACTCATTATTCTCTACCCCACTTTCTCTCTCCTACTTTACTTTTCATACTCACAATACCTACTCCACTAACATTTTTCCTTAATCCCCGTGCCTAACCCAAAAATCTTAATTCGAGTACTCCCTCCGTCTCATTCGGATTAGGACAAATTTCCATTTTGGGTGTCCCACTCGAATTAGAACAACCCAAAAATAGAAATGTTTTATTTAATGGGTCCCACATTCACACTCACAACAACTTTTCACTCATTATTCTCTACCCTAGTTTCTCTCTCCTACTTCACTTTTCATACTCACAACACCTATTCCACTAACACTTTTTCCTTCATCCCCGTGCCTAACCAAAAAATCCTAATTCGGATGGGACGGAGGGAGTATATATTTTTGGCATGAAATGGTAGCTAGGACATGGTTGTATTAAGACATGGTTGTATCAGGATATGGAAGCGATCACTCGTAATTTAGATCATGAGGTGCATTTTGGGAAATTATTGACTGAAATTAAATCGGTAATCAATAGTGTGAGAGATACAACAAATCCTACTCAACCTTGTATTTTATTAATTTATGATATATATTTATTTCTTTATTATTCTAGTTTCCTTATTATGTTTTTTTATTGTACAAAAATTCCTATTATTTTAATATACTCTCTCCGTCCCAAAATGATCTTTCTATTTGTCATATCTCATTGTCCCAAAAAGTTCTTCCCATTCTACAATCTAGGCTTAAAAGTGTATAAACAAAACATAGCTAGTTAAGCAAGTGTTCATATCCTTAAAAAGTTTGAATAGTCAAACGCGAAGATTGTTTTGGGACAGATGGAGATGAGTATAACACTAATTTCAAATCAGTTCCAAATCCGGTTATATTATATTTGTTCATGCTCATGTAATATGTTAACACTAATTGTGATGATTAATCAAGATTTATGATGAATCCCCAAGAATTTTTTTTGGGTCAAGTTGAAGAGGCATAGGAAAAGAGTGTAAGTAGTGGGGGTGAAACGAAGTTACGAAGCCCATTAATGAGTTATTGTCGTGTGTGATGTCTCCACAGAGTAGCATGTTGTGGAGGCTAGCTCTAGAAATGGTTGCAGTACTGAGGTTGAGTGGACCACTATTACTCCTTTTAACTCCGTGGTTAATACTTCTCCAACCACAGGGAGAGATCTCCTTGGTTCATGGTTCATCACAAGAATGGAAGTCGGAGCAAATTAACATTGGAATCATTTTCAATTTAATTGTGTCCACAAACTTTAGCTTTCACTAAACTATTTAAAAAACTAATGAGACCTTATCTTGTAACAAGTGATAATACACACACACACACACACACACACACACACACACACACACAAAATGTACATATATATATATATAGAGAAATTAGGGGCGGCAAATAACACAAATCCAAACCAACCAACCAATCACGTATCAACCGTACCGAGTGTATTTGGTATACCGAAAATTGGTATATGGTATAAATATCTAAATTTGGTTGGTACAAGATATACATTTTTTACTGTGGTTGGTATACCACGTACCAACATTACTCAAGTCTTTGAATATCGGGTCCTTTCCCGAGTCTGATTCCTGAACTATCTCACGACGTTCTGAACCCCTCTTCCCGGATAAAAGACTCCGGGTTCACATGAAATGGTTGTTCGAGGATTTTTCACGTCCAAGATTACGGCTTGGGTCATTAGAGAGGTCTAACGATTTGAGTTCAATTGAAATTTGGTTATTCCCTCCCTACGGGGCTGAAGTAGTACAAGGCCCTACGGCTGCGCAGCTCCTTATTTACGTAGGAGCCATAAATGTTTTAATCATTTTTGTTGTCATGTTCCTGAATGGTTCAGAATAGCCAAACGTGAGGAAATGCTAGACGTTTGGGTTGTGATCCTCCGGACAGGATGAAAGCGGGGCTGAAGTAGTACAAGGCCCTACGGTAGAGTGTCACCTTGACGTGGTGGAAGTTGATGGATAAAATCCACTGTGTAATAAAAAACCTTGCAAGTGTACAAGTGCCGAAGCAGCAGTATACAAAAGTAAGGTTCGAACCACAGAGACTTGTGGATAAACAAGTTGATTTAATTAATGTAAAGAGTAACCAGGGGTTTTTTTATTTGATATAATTAACTAATTTAACTACTAAATACTGAAATTAAATACTAAATTAACAAAACAATGATCAACTAGCAACGATGTAAATAGATTAAAGAGATTCACGGGTTGGATTTCACACTATCATCATTCTATGTTATTTTGAAATAAAGTTATTGATTCATTCCAGGGTTCGTTCACTTCATGTAAAGATTGGGACGGTGAGGCGGCCGGATTGCAATCTTTTTCTCTCTGTCTAATCACACTTCGCAAATCAAGTCCATGTAATTGTTTAAAGAGTTATTACGTTCTAAAGAACAAATAAACCTACACCCACTTGATTTCTATCACGGCATCAAATAGATATATTACTCAAAGCATTGGTCTACGCTTTAATCCCCAAATCAATGGCGGAGTTAAAACCCTAAATTGTTAAAAAGGCCAATAATGACTAGTTCAATTATTGAAACCCTAGAAACTTGATTAAAATACTTTGAACAACTAGAATGAAATCAATATGAATAAAAACATTTATAACATAAAACTAGATAGTGTTTTACATCCAACCCATGAATTAAGAACTTAGCTACTCATATTCCACATAATGAACACAAGTAATAAAATTAAAAACATAAAACCTGGATCTTGAATGATGAAAAGAAAATACTTGGTCTTCTTTTTTACGCTCCCAAAAACCCAGAGAAAAAAATAAATCATAAGATCCCTAATAGCTGCTGCTGTGTTCTTTTTATACTAGGGTACAATATCTCAAAATAAGGAAAGGAAAAACAATCCTAAACAAAGGAGGAAGTCTTCAAAAAGCTGATTCGGAGAAGGGGGCGTGCGCACCATAAGAATAAAGGGCGTGTGCACCCTAATTGATGTCGATAAGCCAAAACATTCTGACGTATGAGGGCGCGCGTCCCAAATGGGAGGGAGCGTGCGCACCCTTGTTGTCATCCCAAATTCATTCCTTCTGATCAGAGAGGGCGCACGCACTAGGTGGAAAGGGGGTGTGCGCACCCTTATTCTTTCCTCAGGAATCTTCTTCTTTTCATAATTTCCTGTATAGCCCTTGGCCTTTACATTTTCCGAAATTTCCCTTAGGTCCTTACTCCACTTTTACAGCAAAAAATTCCTCCTTTTTCAACACTTTTCCCTGTACTCAAAGACACTCAAAACAGCCATTAAAACACAAAAATACCCGAAGAAAAGTTCCAAGATAAGCACGAATGTATTCAATATTGATGTGTAAAAACACATCCATCAGAAGTTATTAGTTCGACCATTTTATTAGGAATAACAAGAGCATCTTTGAATACTCAAAGTTTCATATCTGCTTGAAGAATTCCCAAAGGTCCGGCGTATTCAGGGCCAATACGTTGGGTAAAATTGAAAATAGGAGCAAGGACTGAATTTCACTCGGATTCAAATTTCTTCTCTATCGGTCTATTATCGATCTTTTAGCCTATAAATTTATTTCGTCTGAAACCTCTTTCAATGGGTTTCGAAGAGAAAAATCCTTATTGGCTCGGTTTCCATTTCGGTTTGAGGTGTAACCAACCCGCGATTAAAGATATGACAACGAGATTCCCTTATGATTTCAGGCCGTACTTCTTAAACGGTGAGGTCTTCTCTAACGCATTAGCTGTACGCTCTCAGGTTGGGCAGTAAGGGTCACGAATCTTCTTGAAAGAGAGGGGTGCCTTCGGGAACACGGTCCTTTTCTTCGCGAGCATTTCCTCAAAATACTCAAACGATATTTGTATATCCAAGCGCTTTCCTAACGAATCAGTCATGCTTCGCCAACTCATTGATACAACTAATATCTAAATACCTTTCCCCTTCAAGTTTACCTACTACGGCTACAGGACCAAAATTATCAATTTGCTCTCCAAGCACATTGAAAATTCGTCCGAGAGTCGCTCCACCGACCGGTCTACGGCGCTGAAGTAGTACAAGGCCTCCCTGCGGGGCTGAAGTGTTGAGCCCTGGGATTTGGCAGCGGACTTAAAAAGCCACCTACAGACGCTTTACGCAAGTGATGATCAGTAGCTGGTCCGAGAGGATGATCAGCCACACTGGGACTGAGACACGGCCCAGACTCTTACGGGGGGGGGGGGGGTTATAGAGGGTCTTAACCCCCGTTTCTACTTATTTAGACTCAAAGATTGTCCAGGAAAAAAGAAGTCACTCTGTTAGTTCTGAATTATGAATTACGAATCAAGATCGAGAAAAGGGAGTTTTCCAATGTCTATGATTTCGTGATCCGCTGCCGACCTTATTATGCAAAAGTTTTTTTTATTGAACGAATTCCCAATTTAATACTCTTACTTGTTACTGGCTCATTTATTGGATTTAATGATATAATCAATAAATTTGACTCTTTTTGAATCATAAAGGAAGAAAGGATATCAATGAACTCTATAGACGAGTTATTTATCGGAAATCTAAAAGGTAAAAGGAATTGCTACTAAAAACTTGTACCTGAAACCGACACAGGTGGGTAGGTAGAGAATACCTAGGGGCGATGCCCGGGACCAGGTTTTGATTGTTTCTTTTTTATGGACTATTCCAGTCAATCTTTTAGCCCCCGACTTCACCTCGATTATTGACTAGCTACATCAATTGCGCTTTGGACGCCCTGAAAATGCTCTGAGGTGGTCCAAATAATTCAATGGGAGTAGTTGCTGAACCAGGGGATTGATCGAGAAAGATCTCTTGTCAGATGCTTCTTCTATTCTTTGATTCTTTTAATCTCGTGGAAGAAAAAACGGCGAAACTTCTCAATCTATGGAGGGCCACCATTGACTAGTTTTATCTACGCCTAGGACACCAGAATATCGACCTTCTTCTTTATAGGTCATTTGTGGCACGCGGGAAGGGCGGTTAATATCAATTTTGTCACATTTTCTGATTTTTTAACTCGCAATCACTATTTTCTCTCATGCCTTTCCCAAAGAAGTGTGATAAAGCTGAGTATCGGGAAAAAGTTAATAATCCCGCAGGTACTGAATCCATTAAAAGACCCCTCCCTTCGGGGATTCGTTCAGAGCAAGGGGATATGAATCATTTGAAAAATAAATGTATTCGTAAGCCCCATACAGAAGATAGGATGGTTCGCTTGAAGCAAATGCCTATAACAAAGTTTCTCTTATTCGTACGGTAGCCGTACTGGAAGGTGTGGCTGGATTACCTCCTTTTCAGGGAGAGCTATTGCCTACGGGGCTGAAGTAATACAAGTCCTCCCTACAAAAAGAATGGGTTACCTCAGAATAGGAGAAATCTTCGGGAGTTCTTCATTTTAATGGATTTATTGGGCTTCCCCCAATTCAACCAGGTCGCCATGAGTCGGACTTCTAAAGCAGCAATCCGGATTCATCCATAATCAAATGAATTTGGTTAGATATCTGAGCCCTGTCGAAGTAAGGGCCCATGGCCAAAATATGCGGTCAATACAACCAAAACGACATGCTTCATTTGCTTTGCTCTTCTTCTACGGACACATTTGTGGTGCTAACGATTTAATAACTATCTTTAGTCTTATGGTGTTTCTCAATATAGAGGATAATACCAAAGCAATAGAAAAACATTGCAGTCAGTTTGATAAGGATCGAGTGTGCTCTACGTCTAGAAGATTTGCGAATCCCACAAGTAAAGTTAAATTATTAATTATATACTAAAGAAACAAACATTTACCAGTATATAGACTTGAGGAGTTACTCCCTTTAACACCAATTATTTTTAAGGTGCAACCTCAAACATAGTTTATTGTCGGCCCAGTCCAGCCCATGCTCACACTTGGGCATCTCTCTACTTCTTATCTCATCTCTAATTCTAAGATGGTATCAGAGCCAACGATCTACGGTGGCCTGATCTCTTTCGCTTCTTCTACATGAGCCTCCTGTCACCTCTTCTACAAGGTCCATTACACGTGTAGGCCCAACGGTCCACAATGTTGCTCTGCATCACCCGATTAATAAGTCTATGTTGTAACTCTTGGCAAAGCCCATCTACATGTGAGGGGGGCGTGTTAGAGACATTATCATTCTGAAGTTTGCTCACAACCCAAACCCAAGTAGTAAAATATTTACTAAATTGATTTTTTTACTTAATAAAATTGTTATTATATTTTTTTTGTACCATTTATAAATGCAAAATTGAATTTATGTTCTTGTATTATTTACTTGTTATTATAGTTGATGGAAAATGCATAAGATTGTTTAAGAGCATTCGACTCTTTTCCTTCTTTTTTTTTTTGACCTCACATTACATTTGATAGATGTACCAACCATATCAACCAAGTATCAACCATACCAATTAAGGGTATACTAACTTTGGTAGTTGGTAATGGTATGTAATTTTATCTACCGAGCTAAACTTGGTTGGTACATGGTACAAATAAAATACACTTGGCATACCAACCAAGACAACCCTTTGAGAAACCCTTTAAATGAGGATTTTGGAGCACTGACAATCACGAATCTTTGCGCTGTGCGCACTGTTCTATTTGAAAAAAAAAATCAATTTATAACAAATACTTCTTTCCTTCTTCCCTATTCTATTTCATCGTGCCGTCGCCGGATATCCTCTTTTGTTTCATCTCCCCCTATCTCCTACTCATTCTCCTCCACGTTGTGTAGTCCACCCTCCATAGCCAGCCCTCCCCTTCCACCCAAGCTCCCTCACCCTCTTATTTTCATAGCTCTTCAGAGTTTGGATAAAAAGAAAATTCTGATTTTGATAATTTTCTTGGGGTTTTCAAATTTTGAATTTATGGTTGAAATCTCCAAATTTGTGAAATAATGTGGGTTTGTTGAATGCTTTCAATGGGTTTCAAAATCTAGGTTTATAGTGGATGCTCGAGGCTGGTGGTGTAAGGGTGTTGAAGATGGTGGTGCTAATGTTGATGGAAATAGTGTTTGAGTAACGAAATTTGTTAATTTTTTAACACATATGGACACATTTGATCAATTTTTTCCCAACCTGGTTAGTTTCGTTAAATTTCCTGATGAAATGGGAAGTTTGCCCTCTTAAAATCTCACATGTTTCGCACATGAGCTCCATTTCGTTAGTTTCTTAACTAGGTAACGAGATTTACACCTGATTGCTCCGGTTCAGTAAACTGAGGAGCCTAATAGCAACTTTGACAAACCTGATAACCAATTGCAAAATTTTGTAAAACTTGGGTAACCGAATTGCAATTGGCCCAAACAATTACAATGAAAGAAATAAAATTAATTAAAAGACCAAATAAGTTCTAGACTCCTAGAACTAATAAAACACAAAACAACCTTGAAGAATCAAAAGACTTAGATCACCAAAGCTTCAAGGCCAAAGAACGAACAACAATATATGTTCTTAATACAAGAACAATTGCAAAGACCTTGAAGACTATGGAGATTAAACACAAATATTTCAAGGACAAAATGACTCTCTTAAAACTTGATTTCTCTATGTAAATGTTTTGGAATCCGTCCATATTATGGTTGGCCTCTCCTTGTTTATATAGCCTCTCCATTGCTTGATCAACAAGAGTCCAACCCTACTAAAAATACAAAAGATAACTACCAAAGATAAATATTAGTAGGTTAGTCAAGTCAATCAAATAAAAAAGAACTATCCTAAAATAAACTATTCTCTAAGATAAATAATACAATATCCTAAAATAACTTAAATAAAATATTTACAATATACAAACTAACTTAAATAAAATGCAAATCAGATTTACAACAATCAAAAAGATATTAAGAGTATTTTATACTCTTTCACAAACCATAATAATCTAATTGAATATAAGCCCCATCAACAATTAATGGTATTCTAATAAACTATGCTCAATCTAGTTTAGGGGCGGACCTATGTGTGGTTGATGGGGGCAATGACCCCCTTTTGTTTACAAAAAAAATATTTATTAGTGCAATTTCTTAAAAAACTTAGGGTATTAGTGTAATATTTTAGACTTTGCCTCTTTTATATAAAAAAATAAATGCACTAACACTTATTTTTGCCCCCTTTAAATGTGTTATGCAATTTTACCCCATTGTAAAAAAAATCTGGATCCGCCACTGGTCTAGTTTCAGCTGATATATTTCTAATAATAACTAGTGAGTAACCCGTCGAGATTCGACGGGAGCATAGTAATGCTAAGAATCAAAAAAAAAAATATAATTGAAGTTATATGATTAAAAATATAAGACTATTAAATTGTATTTTATTCTCACTATTACAAATTGGTCAGTTAAAAAGAAGTGATACGATTTAATTTTATTCGTCAAACACACAAAAAAAAGAGAAAGAAAGGATGACATAAATAAATATAATTAGTCTCGTTTTTACTACTACTTCTGTCTCAAAATGAATTTTTAAACCAAAATTAAAATTCTTTATGTTGGAAAAGAGAGATTAACATCTTTGTCAAATTTAAAGTTAGCTAAGATAAATTGCAAATGTATGGACGTGTTTATTGTATTTGAGTAAGAAAGAAACAACCATTTATATCAGTTGTAAAACTTCATATTGAATGGGGGTAGTATATGTTTGACTCAACTTGAATCATTTCTTTGATCATAGTTCATAGGTTCACTAACCCGAGGTCAATAAAATTTAAAGCTGAACCACGACTGAATTTACACTGGTAGTACCTTGTCAGGTCCCATAGTGTTACTCCTGATTGTATTCTAATAGACGTCGAGAATGAATCATCTAAAGAACTACTGTTGGGTATGCTTATTATAAACCACTCCTATTACCTTAATTTGATTGATCCCATAACCTTACTTTACTCTTTGTGGACTTTAGGATATATTGTAAGAAGTACTTGTACTTCATTTAGAATAGTCCACTTTATAGTTGAATAGGCTTAGCAGATTAGGACTCAATTTTTTCTAAGTCTGGAAAAATGAGGTAGGTTCTTTGCCTACCGCATGTAACCTACCGCACGACCAAGGTGCCGCATTCTCTATGCTTGCCGCAGATAACCTTGCCGCATGGTTCCATCCTACCGCGTGAATATCTACCGCATGGAACCATGGTTGAAGAAACTCAAGTTGGTTCAAACTTAACCATAGTCACACTTGTGTCTTTACCTTGGTTAGTTTTGAACGTTGCAAATTCAAATTTCAAATTTGAATACAACTGTCATTTTAGTACAGTTGGACCACCATGACTCTGCAACAAAAGGACAACTCAGACTGAGCTCCAATTAGAAATCAACAGCTCATTGTCCTCCAAAACTTGCCCTCCAAGAATTCAAACGGCTAGTTTCTCCTTCAAGGCTATAAATAGACCTTGAATTCTTCATTGAAGATAAGCTGAGATTCTAAGAGAGAAATTGCTGTTGAAATTCTTGGTGATTGAAGATCATACTCAAGATTTCCAGAATCCTTTGAATCTTCAAGCACTCAACCTTCAAGTCTTCAACAAATCTCCAGCAACCTTCAAGATCAAATCTCAAGCCTCTCAACACAAGATTCATTAGGCTCTAAAATCATATAGATTTCAAAGAGCTCTTGATTCTTACACACACACTCACCCCGATTGATCAATCACATAGATTGAATCATTAGGGATACACTGGTCTAAGTCTAGGATTGTTCTTCATAGAAAATAGGAGTTAATTCAGTTCTTCATCTTTGTAATCTGTACTCAAGAGAATTAATACATCCTCCATTCAAAATCCAAGAGTGACCATCTTGGTAAAGGACGTAGATCTTTTAACAGATCGAACCTTTCCAAATCATTGTGTCATTTATTTACTGCACTTTACTTTTCTGCAAATTTACTTTAAGTCTTGTTCATCTTGTTCATATTGTTCTTCACTTGTTCATATTAATCTTGTTTGTCTTTTAGTGTTTGATCTTTCAGATTTAAGAACAAGTGTGAATTGTGTTTGTTTGTCTACCTCATTGCCTAAGTTAAAATCTGACTAACTTATTATTTGTCAAAAATCTCTAAGACACAAATTTTCAATCTTTCAACCTACCTCACATTAACCTACCGCACTACTACCTACCGCATATACATCTACCGCACTACCTACCGCAAAAACAAACCTACCGCATTGAACTTATCAAAACCAACTCTAAACTTGTTTCAACGAAAACTTCCGCTGTGCATTTTATACTTGACCGTGTGGTTTTTATCTACCGCAAAATTCAAGTGTAAGCATAAAGGTTGAATTTTGAAAAAGGGTTGAAATTTTAAATAGGCTATTCACCCCCCCCCCCTCTAGCCTCTTTTCATACCCTTGTTGTGTCTCTGGGACCAACAAGTGGTATCAGAGCAAACACCTTTATAAAACTTCTGTTTTTCAAGCTTAACAGCTTGGGTGCCGATTCGAAATGGCAAGTCAGAAAACTATGGCAACGGTTAACTTCACTCACGTTCCAGCGTTCGACGAAGATAATTTTGACGTATGGAAACACAGCATTCTAACTCAGTTCTACTCCATGGACGAGCAACTTGGTGATTGTCTTACCATTGGACCATACTTCCCAATGAAAGCTAATCCGGATCCAGAAACCAATGGTGCAAATCCGACTATCAAGAAACCAAAAGCTGAATGGACCGATAAAGAGAAAAGACTAGTTGGAATGGATGTGAAAGCAAAAAGCATACTTCTAAGTACCTTGAGTACGTCACAGCGTCGACAGATCATGGAATGTTCTACTGCAAAAGAACTTTGGGATGCAATTGAAGATTACATCGAAGGAGATCAAGCTTGCAAGGAAAGCAAAAAGTTTGCAATTCAAAGAAGATTCAACAACTTTGCTAAGATCCCCGGTGAATCACTTAGAGCCACTTACGATCGTTATTGTGAGATCGTGAGTACTTATACAGCACTCGGAAAGAAGCTTACCAAGAAAGAAATTAATGTTAATTTTCTTGCCGCTCTTGGTTCACAATATCTACACAAAGGAAACACTCTTGAAGATACCAAGCTTCTAGACGACATGTCTCTTAGAAGCCTCTATGCCAACCTCAAGGTCTTTGATATCAAGCTTAACAACATTGCTGAAATGGAAGGAAAAACAAAGAGC
The DNA here is from genome assembly GCA_026119855.1 of Campanula takesimana. Classification (NCBI taxonomy): domain Eukaryota; kingdom Viridiplantae; phylum Streptophyta; class Magnoliopsida; order Asterales; family Campanulaceae; genus Campanula; species Campanula takesimana. The sequence goes on along the minus strand of JAOWBW010000974.1, from coordinate 440,579 downwards.
TTATCGTTGGTTGCTCAAAAGGAAGAAGTGATCGAGGAAGAAGATCCAAAAATCTCCACATCAGATTTACTTGATATGGATGATGATGATTTTGCTATGTTCGTGAAAAGATTCCAAAAGTTCAGAAAGACAGCAAGACCCGGATCAACAAGCAAAGCTCCAACAAGGTTTTCAAGGAGCAGCCCTTCAAAGAAGAAAGAGAACTTCAACTTCTCCAAGAAGAAAGAAGATCTTGTTTGTTTTAATTGCAGGAAACCAGGTCACTTCGCATCAGAATGTCCAATTCCCAAGTATGAATATATGAAGAAGAAAAGTAACTTTACTCCAAGGTATTCAAAGCAAAAGGGAATGATGGCTGAAGAAGACTCTACCTCAAAAGAGTTAGCTACATGGATAGAGTCAGACTCTGATGAAAGTGATGAAGATTCTGAAGAAGGTCACATTTGTTTGGTCGTTCAGTCCGATGATGAGGATGATAATAAAAGTCGTCGCTCACCAAATGCAAAACCTAAACGGATAAGTTATACGGCCGATGAACTTGCTGAAAAAGGATTCCTAACTCCGGTTCAAAAGAATGGTGATCTTCTATTTTCAAGATGTGATGTTAGTGCAGCAAAGAAGGCTCTACTAAACCCCAAAGTGAAGGAAGTTCTGTCTACCACACCTCAAGTCAAGTTTGACATTTCCCCCGATGAACAAGAAAAGATGTTTGCAAAAGCTGAACAGGTAATTAGTAAGTTTTCTGGCATGAAGGAAGCTTTAGCACTTTCAACTGAAGAAATTTCTCAGCTTAAGACGGAGAAATCTCTACTAAGATCTGAACTCACCCTCCTTAAGGAGCAGATCAAGAGCATGACTCCTCTTACTGATCGAAACCGTTTCTTAGAAGAACAAAATGCTATATTTAAAGTTAAAAATGATGAATTGGTCGCTGAGATAAATGACTTAAAAAGGATCACTAATGAGTGGACCAATTCTCGTGTCACTATGGAACAAATCTTAGAATCCCAAAAGCCTAGTGGTGATAAGGAAGGCTTAGGATTTCAAACTAATGACAACTTTAAATGTGCATCTTGTTGTGAAAGAGATGAGAAATTTACCCAGCAAACTTTGGAAGGGTCGAAGGCTAAACATCATGTTTCAAAGGGTGTAGGACAAGAACCAAAGAAGAAACTAGAGTTCAACTATGTCTACCCTAAGAAACAAACTGGCAAGGCAAAGATGAAAGGTATTGCCATGGATGAACCTACCGCAGAGGCTTCCTCTAGCAAGGTAGATGGCGCTCCCTACCGCATTATCCTGCCGCGAGGTCAATCGACCGCACCAAGGAAGATGGCGACCGCAAGGAAACCATCGACCGCAAGTGGCGGCAAGGCAGCAAAGTTCAAAAGGATGAATTTTGTTAAGGAGACCTCATCCATACCTGTAAATGATGTTGTGCTCAAGACTTCAACGAAGTTTGTTAAAACTCAGTTGAGTGGCTTCCACCATTGTTCCGTGTGTGATGGTTATGGTCATAAGGCTGCTGAATGTCTTTTGAGATTCACACCAATCCCAGAAAGAGTAACCCTCCTTCTGTGAGGCAGGTGTGGGTCGTCAAAAGTTGCTAACCCTTTGGACCCAAAAGAATAAAAAGGGGACCTTGTTCTTAAATATTTATTTTATAGGTTCTCTGCTTAATGGCTGGACTCTCCAAGGATAGATCAAGTTTATGGTATCTCGATAGTGGCTGTTCAAGGCACATGACCGGAGATATCAACTTATTGGAAGATGTCCGTGAAGAAAAAGGGCCATCAGTAACCTTCGGAGATAATAACAAAGGAAAGACTGTAGGATATGGAGTCATTCGTAAAGGAAAAATCACCATCCAAGAAGTTTCTCTAGTTATTGGACTACAACACAATCTACTCTTAATATCTCAGTTCTGCGACAAAGGATTGCAATGCCACTTCACTTCAAATTTTTGTCTCATCAAAGATGGCATATCCGGCATCACTTTGCTCAAAGGGATTCGTAAGAAAAATGTTTATGTTATTGATTTAACTCATCTTGCATTTCTTCTAATCTCTGTTTTGTAGCAAAGAATGTTAGTGAGAATAGTTGGCTGTGGCATAAAAGACTAAGTCACTTAAACTTCAAGTATCTCTCCAAGATTGGTAGAGAAAATCTAGTTCGTGGTCTACCCAAAGTAGCTGATCACCACGATGAGAAGTGCACAGCATGTCAACTAGGCAAACAACCAAAAGCGTCTTTCTCCAGCAAGACCACACCTTCAACTTCAAGATGTTTGCAATTACTTCACATGGACCTGTTTGGACCTGTTACTACCGCAAGTATTGGTGGAAATAGATATACATTAGTTGTGGTAGATGATTATTCAAGACATACGTGGGTCGAGATGATGAGCTCCAAAGATGATTGTTATGACATTTTGACCGCACTCTTTAGACAGCTCCAAACACAAAAAGAAGATGACATCGTTAGTGTTCGATCCGACAACGGTACAGAATTCAAGAACAACGGTGTTGCTCAATACTGTGATGATCATGGTATTGACCACAACTTCTCTGCTGCTGGAGTTCCACAACAAAACGGTGTAGTGGAAAGAAAGAATAGAACGTTGATAGAGGCCGGAAAGACAATGATTGCTGAAGCAAAGCTACCTCAATACTTTTGGGCTGAAGCCGTCAACACAGCATGCTTCACTCAAAATAGATCCCTCATCAACAAGACCTACAACAAAACTCCTTATGAACTTTGGAGAGGAAGAACCCCCAACATAGCATACTTCAGATATTTGGATGCAAATGCTTTATACTCTACAACGGTAAAGAACATCGAGGTAAATTTGCTCCTAAGGCCGATGAAGGTATATTTATTGGGTATGCTAAACACTCAAAGCTTTTCGTGTATTTAATAAAACCACTCTTAAGATAGTTGAATCTGTCCATGTTACTTTTGATGAACATTCTCTCCTTGAGCCACATATGGCTCCAAATGTTGCTGATGATTTTGTTGAGATAAATGAGACAGGTACAACTCAACCCCAAAATCAATCAACACAAGGAAACCCATCTACCTCAACTGCACCTCCATCTACCTCATATGAAGCACCAGAAGCTACCTCATCTGCTGCTACCTCAAATGGAGTTTGAAGTTGAGACACCCATAAATGTTGAAGAACCTATCCCTCAAATTACTTATGATTGGGATGGCTCAAATGATGTACCACTAGAAGACTTACAACCACCATCACTCAACCAGACATACCTCAAGAAGTTCGTGAGGTCAGAAATCACCCAATTCAGAATATCATTGGTGATTTGCATTCTGGAGTTCGAACAAGAAGATCAAACTATGATGCACTTACCGCATTCATATCTCAAGTTGAACCCAAGAAAGTTGATGAAGCACTCCAAGACTCAAGTTGGGTTGTTGCTATGCAAGAAGAGCTCAACCAATTTGAAAGATGCAAAGTTTGGACCCTAGTTCCAAGACCACAAGATCAAGGAGTGATTGGTACAAAGTGGGTGTTCCGAAACAAGATGGATGAGAATGGAAGCATCACAAGGAACAAAGCTAGGTTGGTTGCACAAGGATATAGACAAGAAGAAGGCATTGATTACGATGAAACATTTGCCCCCGTTGCAAGACTCGAAGCTATAAGGATATTCTTAGCTTATGCCTCTTACAAAAGATTCAAGCTATATCAAATGGATGTGAAGAGTGCATTTCTCAACGGAGAACTTCAAGAAACCGTCTTTGTTGCTCAACCGCCCGGATTTGAAGATCCCAAATTTCCAAATCATGTCTACAAACTCCGTAAAGCCTTGTATGGACTCAAACAAGCTCAACGAGCATGGTATGATACTCTATCTAAGTTTCTCCTTGAAAAGGGATTCAAGCGTGGTAAGATCGACACAACTTTATTCATTGCTAAATATAATGATCATACTTTACTTGTTCAAATATATGTAATGATATTATTTTTGGCTCTACTATGATTGTTGTGTAAGCGTTTTGAGAAACTCATGAAAAGCAAATTTGAGATGAGCATGATGGGAGAATTAACATTTTTCCTTGGGCTACAAATCAAACAATGTGCTGAAGGCATCTTCCTCATCAAGCAAATATACAAAGGACCTTATCAAGAAATTTGGACTTGAAAATGCAAAGGCATACGACACTCCTATGGGTACTGGTAACAAGCTAGATAAAGACTTGAAAGGTAAGAAGGTTGATCAAAACCTTATATCGAGGTATGATTGGCTCTCTCCTATACTTAACTGCTAGTAGACCAGATATCATGTTTAGTGTTTGCGTTTGTGCACGTTATCAGCTGATCCTAGAGAAGCACATCTTATTGCTGTTAAACGAATTATTCGATATCTATCTGGGACTATTAACCTTGGACTTTGGTACTCCAAAGATTCAACTTTTGATCTTATAGGTTACTCAGATGCAGATTATGCAGCATGTACCATTGACAGGAAAAGCACGAGTGGAACTTGTCATTTCCTTGGAAATCGACTAGTTTCATGGGCAAGCAAGAAACAAGCCTCAGTCTCTGTATCTACCACAGAAGCTGAATATATAGCTGCTGGAAGCTGCTGCTGCCAAGTGCTGTGGATGAAGCAACAATTGGTTGACTACGGAATCAAAGAAGAAAATTGTCCCAATCTTTTGTGACAATACATCTACCATTGCTGTCTCCAACAACCTGTCATGCATTCCAAGACCGAACACATGATATCATACCATTTTCTCAAGGATCATGTGGAAAAAGGTAATATCCATCTAGAGT